>JAODAL010018776.1:0-73824 GCA_025379985.1 Phyllomedusa bahiana
GGCTATTTGGTTGCTGATAGGCTCGAGACAGAAAGGGACAAAGAGGCTCGCACCCAAGGTTTTTTTTTAGCATGGCGAACTTTTTATTGAATCCCACTATTCAGACAGGGAAATAAGGCCCTGATCAAACTTTCAAATACACGGTTGGTACTGTAAGGAAGGGATCAGTGGGACTTTGGGGGGGTCCAGGGTGAGAGACCCCACCCCACCAACAAACATTAGGCGCACACGCCCTTACCAGGGTGACCCAGGATAGATAGCAGAGGGGGTTTTTGGAAGTCCGCAAAATTTGGTTTCAGCATAACACCAGGGTCTTTTTAAGAGAAGAGATGACGCACCGTATTTGGCTTTTTTCTATACGTTGTATATGTTTTTTGATGTCTGTGGACTGCCTTGTTTTTGTACAGTTTAGCTTTGTACATATACATATGGTCCAGGGAATGGCCGCAAAGCAAAATTTGGACTGATTTAACATGACAGAGTCGTTTTTATTTTTTTCTGTTTTTTAAAATAAGAAAATCAAATAAAATGTGTTTTAAAAAAAAAAAACAAATCCTGCACAAGTTTAAAAAAATACACACATCCCCCCTTTCACAAGAATATACACACATCCCCACACACATCATACCAAAACCTGCACAATAATAACACACATCCCCACATCAATATACACCACCGCCAAAGTAAATTTCACACATACTACACACACCCCCCAAAAAACACACACCTGCACAAGTAATAAACACACATAATACACACAAAAAAAACCCAATACACCATCCTGCACAAGAATACACACACATACACAACAAACATACACCATCCTGCACACATAATATACACACATACACACCACCTCAAAACAGTAATATAAACCCCATACTAAATACAAATCATACACACATCCGCACACATAATAAAAAACACAAAATCCTGCACAAAAAAACAAAAACATACACACATCCCAAAGCACAAGTAATAACACACACCTCACAAGTAATATACCACATACTAAAAACACATTTCCCCCCGCACACGTAAATACACACATCCTCACCCCCCAAATAAAAAACACATCTACACCACCCACACAGTAATATACACACATACTACACACATATCCTGCACATAGTAATATACACACATACTACATACACATCATACACTCATCCTGCACACAGTAATATACACACATACTACATACACATCATACACTCATCCTGCACACAGTAATATACACACATACTACACACATCATACACTCAAACCCGCACAATAAATACACCATACTAACCCCCATCCTAAAAACCCCCCCAATAAATAAACAAAAACCCTACACACATCCTGCACACAGTAATATACACACATACTACATACACATCATACACTCATCCTGCACACAGTAATATACACACATCCTGCACATAGTAATATACACACATACTACATACATCCTGCACACAGTAATATACACACATACTACACACATCCTGCACACAGAATTACAACTATTACAACACCTGCAAAGTAATTACACACAACTCATACATTTCCCCACAAAAATACACACATACTACACACATCCTGCACACAGTAATATACACACATACTACATACACATCATACACACATCCTGCACACAGTAATATCCCCCCACTTTAAAACCACATATACATCATCCTGCACACAGTAAGATACACACATACTACAAACACATCATACACCATCCCCACAGTAATATACACACCCTAATAAAATAACCATATACAAAAATACACAATCCGCAACGAAAATACCCCCAAAAATTTAAACCTTCCCCAAAACCGCACACGAAAATAAAATACAAAATAAAATAACACAATCCGCACACAGTAAATATACACACATCCCCACAAAAATTCCCCCAAAATAAACCAACATAACAACCCTCCGCACACAGTAATAACACACTCCTCTCCCCCCTTTCAACTCACCCCCTCACAAGAATATACCACATCACATACATCCCGCAACATAATATACACACATACTACATACACATCATACACTCATCCCACAAGAATATCACACATCCGCACACGTAATAAAACCATACACAACTCCTGCACACCGTAAAATACCACATCTCCCTATCCCCTTATACACACATCCGCAATAAAATCACACATCACCCTTAAACTATTGAAAAATAAAAACAAACAACTAACACACACACCCAACCTCACACAAAAAAAAAAAAACAATCCCCCCAAAATTAAAAAACCCACAACAATTAAAAATCCGAAACATTAATTAAACAACAAACCTCAACACTATAGACAAGAATAAAAATTAAAACACCGCCCCAATAAATAAAAACAAAAATTGGGACAAGTTAACAAATATAAAACTTGCAAACATAATATACACACAATACACACTCCTGCAAAAGTAAATAAACCTCTACATAAAAATAAAACCCCCCGCACACAAAAAACACCATACACAACAAACAACACACATCCCCACAAGAATATACACACACCCACACTATCCCTATGCCAATTTAAAAACACACATTCTGCACAAGTAAATACCACATACTAAAAATCCCCATAAAAAAACCCTCCCCATATAATATACACAACAAAACCCCCGCACACATAATTAACACCATACTACAAAACATTCCCCACAATAATATACACACATACTACATACACATCATACACTCATCCTGCACAAAGTAATATACACACATACTACACACACATCATACACTCATCCTGCACACAGTAATATACCCCACCCCCAAAAGAAATTCCATACTACAAAACCCCACAGTAAAAAAAACACATTACTACATACACAATCACCAACCTGCACATAGTAATATACATACATACACACACCACTCCACCCTCCGCACACAGGAAAAATACCACATACTACAACACCGCACACAGAAAAAAAACAAACACATCCTCAACAAAATATACAAATACTAAAAAATCCTACAAGTAAATAACACACTCCTGCAACAGTAATAACACACATACTACATACACCATACACCTCCGCACAATAATATACACACATACACAACACACATACACCACCTGCACATAGTAATATACACACAAACCACACAAAAAACCCAACAATAATATAAACAAAACAAACCACTCTCCGATAAATTCCCTTCAACACACAAAAACCCGCCCCATTTAATATAAAACCAACACATCCTGCACATAGTAATATACACACATACTACACACATCCTGCACACAGAAATATACACACATCATACACTCATCCTGCACATAGTAATATACACACATACTACACACATCCTGCACACAGTAATATACACACATACTACATCAAACCCCCAAAATAAATCCCTCACATAATAACACACATCCGACATAAATATACACACATCCTGCACATAGTAATATACACACATACTACATACATCCTGCACACAGTAATATACACACATACTACATACACATCATACACACATCCTGCACACAGTAATATACACACATACTACACACACATCATACACACATCCTGCACACAGTAATATACACACATACTACATACATCCTGCACACAGTAAAATACACACATACTACACACATCCTGCACACAGTAATATACATACTCAACACAACATAATCCCGCACTATAATATACACACATCCTGCACACAGAAAAATACCACATACTAAAAATTACACAAAAAACAACAAATCCCCCCTGCACCGTAAAAAACAACAACTACACCTAACCCCCAAATTTATACACCATCCCGCACACAGTAATTAACCCCAACTACAACACATCTTTCACTCTCCGCCAAGTAATATACACACATACTACATACACATCATACACTCATCCTGCACATAGTAATATACACACATACTACACACACATCATACACTCATCCTGCACACAGTAATATACACACATACTACACACATCCTGCACACAGTAATATACACACATACTACACACATCCCACCGACATATTTACACACAACTAAAAACCCCAACCTCACCCCAAACCTAAATACACACATACTACATACATCCTGCACACAGTAATATACACACATACACATACATCCGCCACGTAAAATTTCACACATACTACATACATCCGCACAAAAAAAACCTCAAAAACACATTTAAAATAAATACACACTACACAACTCCTGCCAAGTAAAAAAAACACAAAAAAAACCCCGCCCGTAAAAACACACAAACTACAACAATCTAACCCCCCACAATAAGATACACACATACTACACACACATCATACACACATCCTGCACACAGTAATATACACACATCCTGCACATAGTAATATACACACATACTACACACACATCATACACACATCCTGCACCGTAATTCCACAAAATACTACTTTCCTGCACACAGTAAAAAACACACATACTACACACATCCTGCACATAGTAAATAAACCACAAAAAACCCCTACAACCCCTGCACAAGTAAATACACACATCTACAAACACATCAACACCACCTGCAATAGAATATACAAAAATCAACTAAAACACACAACACAACAACCCACAAGTAAATTTAAAACAAAACATACACACAACATCCCGCCACAGTAATTACACCCCCTCAATATTAAATAAAAAACAACATCCTGCCACAGTAATTAACCACCCCCATATAATACACACAACACTCATCCTGCACATAGTAATATACACAAACTACACACATCATACACCATCCTCACATATAAATAACCCCAATACACACACCTCAACACTCACCGCACACATAAAATACACACATACACACACACTGCACACAGTAATATACACACATCATACACACATCCTAACTAAAATTCCCAAAATAAAAATATCACACATAATAACACACATCACAACATCCGCACACAGTAATATACACACATACTACACATACATCCTGCACACAGTAATATACACACATACTACATACACCGCACAAGTAAAATCACCATCATCAACATCCTGCCACAGTAAATACACCATACTACTACACATCATACACACACCCCACACAGTAATAACACCATCCCCACAAGAAAAATACACCAAAACTTCCTGCACAAAAAAACCACATACTACTACACATCATACACACAAACCCCGCACACAGTAAATAAAAAATTCACACACATCTCAACATGAATATAAAAAATTTAAACACAAACACACATCCTGACACAGTAAAAACAAAATTTATCCCGCAAAACATTATAAAACACAACAATCAAACACCCTCCTCACACATAATATACCCACATTTCAACCACATCAACATCCCCCTCCTGCACAAGTAAATACACACATAACACCACATCAAACACCATCCCGCCACAGTAATAACACACATCTCCCACAATTTAACAGAATATAAAACACATCTACACACATCCGCACACATAATTAAAACACATATACAAAATTCCCCCCACAAGTTTTTAAAAAACACAAAAAACTACAAACCATCCTGCACAGTAATATAAAAACATACTACACACACATCATACACACATCCTGCACAAAGTAATATACCAATACTAAAACACCCCACACTAATACACACATCCACATTAAAATAATATACACACATACCCAAAAATACCCCCAATAAAAACACACATCCTGCACATAGTAATATACACACATACTACATACACATCATACACTCATCCTGCACATAGTAATATAGACACATCATACACTCATCCTGCACACAGTAATATACACAAATACTACACACATCCTGCACACAGTAATATACACACATACTGCACAAGTAAATAACACAAACTACAACACTCAAAACAAATTACACATAAATACACACAAACTACATCATCCGCACCAAATAATATAACCATACTACAACCCCCATCCCCTTTCACACATAATAAACAAAAATACTACACCATCCCCCCAAGTAATATACACACCAAAACCCCACATCCGCACAAGTAATATTACAAAATCCTGCACAGTAATAAACAAAACAACCATAACCTGCACCAGTAAAATACACACTCTACATCATCCCGCACACAGTAATATACACACATACTACATACACATACACACACCCACACAGAATATACACACATCCCACAACATCCACAACCGAATAAAATACACAAACATCCGCACAATAAAAATACACACATACTACCAACACATCATACACACATCCTGCACACAGTAATATACACACATACCCCCCACATAATAATTAAAACACACATAACTTAAACCCTAAAAACCTCACAATTTAATATACAAAAACCCATACAACCTACACATAAAAAACCACATCCTGCACACAGTAATATACACACATACTACACACACATCATACACATCCTGCACATAGTAATATACACACATACTACATACATCCTGCACACAGTAATATACACACATCTCCCATAAATATTCAAACATAAATACACACATACTACATCAAACCCGCCACAGTAATAACACACAAAATAAAACACTCATACACTCATCCCACACAAAAAACCCATTAAAAAAACACATAAAATACCGCCACATAAACACAACCTGCACACAGTAATATAACCAAAACATAAAACACCATCCCGCAAACCCCTAATATACACACATACTACACACATCCTGCACACAGTAATATACACACATACTACACACATCCTGCACACAGTAATATACACACATACTACATACACATCATACACTCATCCTGCACACAGTAATATACACACATACTACACACACATCATACACACATCCTGCACACAGTAATATACACACATACACTACATCCTGCACACAGTAAAATCCACATACTAACACCTCCGCAAACATAAAATAAAAACCCCTACTACACACTACCGCACATAGTAATATACACACATCCTGCACATAGTAATATACACACATACTACATACACATCATACACACATCCTGCACACAGTAATATACACACATCCTGCACACAGTAATATACACACATACTACACACATCCTGCACATAGTAATATACACACATCCTGCACATAGTAATATACACACATACTACACACACATCATACACACATCCTGCACACAGTAATATACACACATACTACACACATCCTGCACACAGTAATATACACACATACTACACACATCCTGCACACAGTAATATACACACATACTACACACATCCTGCACACAGTAATATACACACATACTACACACATCCTGCACATAGTAATATACACACATCCTGCACACAGTAATATACACACATACTACACACACATCATACACACATCCTGCACACAGTAATATACACACATCCTGCACACAGTAATATACACACATACTACACACATCCTGCACACAGTAATATACACACATACTACACACACATCATACACTCATCCTGCACACAGTAATATACACACATACTACATACACATCATACACACATCCTGCACATAGTAATATACACACATACTACATAAAATTCCTCCCCCCAACAGTAAAATAAAACACACACCTCAACAAATTCACACATAAATTTCACACATAAACCTCCCTGCACAAGTAATATCAAAAACACATAACCCCCAAAAAATAACACACATACACTCATCCTGCACACAGTAATATACACACATACTACACCCCCACAAAAAAACCCCTACACTCATCCTGCACACAGTAAAATACACACATACTAAAAACCCCCACATAAAAAACACTCATCCTCAAAACAGTAATAACACACATACACAACCCCTCCGCACACAGTAATATACACACATAATAAATACACATCATACACTCATCCTGCACACAGTAATATACACAAATACTACATACACATCATAACCACCTGCACAAGTAAATACACAAATACCAAACCCTAAAATTCCCCGCACACAGTAATATACACACATACTACACACACATCAGACACATCCTGCACACAGTAATATACACACATACTACACCAAACCCCCCATTAAAAAAAACACACAAATTTCCGCACAAGTAATATCACACATACTACTAAACCCTCCTGACAAGTAAAATACACACATACTACCACAAACCTGCCCAAAATAATATACAACAAAAACAAACACAAAATATCCGCACAAGAATATACACACTCCCCACATAAATATACACACCAACTACAACACATCATACACCATCCTCACACATAAATACACACATAAAATACAACAACCTCACCCCCCGAATATAACACATATACACACATCCTCACAATAAATACAAAACCAAACCCCTCCCGCACATGTAAAACACACATACTCACACAACCCTCATACACCATCCCACACAGTAATACACACATACTACACACACATCATACACACATCCTGCACACAGTAATATACACACATACTACACACACATCATACACTCATCCCCCCAAAACAGTAAAATTTAAAACCATACTCCATACACCCCATAAAACACATCCTGCACAAGTAAAACCACATCTCACACACATCAAACACACATCCTGCACAAGGGTTTAAAATATATTTAAAACCCAAAAATCCCTGCACACAAATATACACACATCTCACCACATATACACCATCCTGCACAATAATAACACACATCTACACACACAACATAACCATCCGGGACAAGAATATACACACATACTAAAAACACACATCCCTAAAACCATCCTGCACACAGTAATATACACACATACTACATACATCCTGCACACAGTAATATACACACATCATACACACATCCTGCACACAGTAATATACACACATACTACATACACATCATACACTCATCCTGCACACAGTAATATACACACATCCTGCACAATAATAACCCCCAACTAAAAACCCCACATACACCTCCCCACAAGTAAAAACACACATACTACATACACCCAAAAAATCATTCACACATAAAAAAACAACACCCACAAGTAATATACAACATATACAACCCTCCTGCACACAAATAACACACATACTACAACTCCTGCACCAGTAAAAATACACACATACACAACATTCTACACCATTCACACATAAACAAAACCTACTACATACACAACATACACACAACCAGCACACATTAAAATACACACATACAACACACATCCGCCATAGTAAAAAAACCACATACACCACACCTAAAACCTCATCCTCACACATCATATACACATACTACATACACATCATACACACATCCTGCACATAGTAATATACACACATACTACACACATCATACACTCATCCTGCACACAGAAATAAACACATACTACAACACACAACACACATCCTGCCAAGTAAATACACAATACTAAAAAAAAAACATCCTGCACATAGTAATATACACACATACTACACACATATCCTGCACATAGTAATATACACACAAAAAACCACATAAAAACTATCCTGCACATATTAATATACACACAATAAAACTATACAACCCCTCCTGCACAAGAATATACACACATACCTACAAAACCTACCTACACATAAAACCACATCCCGCACAAAATATACACACATACTACATACACATAATACACACAGTAATATACACACATACTACATACACATCATACACTCATCCTGCACACAGTAATATACACACATCCTGCACATAGTAATACACACATACTACAGACACATCATACACTGGTACATACACGCTGTATATACTGGCACACAAATGCAGTATATCCTGGTATATAGTGGTACACACATGCAGTAGATACCGGTACACACACACACTGTATATACAGGTACAGACACAATATATCTGGTACACCACAGGCAACATATAATTGGTACCACATGCATTAATACTGGAACAACACATACTGTATATACACAGTAACACTACAATATAGTACTGTACACCCACATGCAGTATACTACTAGTACACACAATGCAGTATATACTGGTACACACAATATATACTGGTACACACATGTAGTACATACTGGTACACACACTGTATATACTGGTACACACTGTATATATTGGTAGACACAGGCAGTATAT
Organism: Phyllomedusa bahiana; assembly: GCA_025379985.1. NCBI lineage: Eukaryota > Metazoa > Chordata > Amphibia > Anura > Hylidae > Phyllomedusa > Phyllomedusa bahiana. Next base: position 10,129 of record JAODAL010018776.1, read on the forward strand.
ACTGGTAAAGACACACTGTATATACTGGTACAAACAGGCAGTATACAGTGGTACACACATGCATTATATAATGGTACACACATGCTGTATATACAGGTACACACAGACTGTATATACTGGTACACACATACCGTTTATACTGGTACACACAGGCAGTATATAGTGGTACACACATACTGTATATACTGGTAAACAAAGGCAGTATATACTGGTACACACCCTGTATATACTGGTACACACATGCAGTATATAGTGGTACACACAGGCAGTATATACTGGTACACACATGCAGTATATAGTGGTACACACAGGCAGTAGATACTGGTACACACAAGCTATATATTCCGGTACAAACACTGTATATACTGGTACACACACTATATACTGGTACACACAGGCAGTAGATAATGGTACACACATGCTGTATATACATGTACACACACTGAATATACTGGTACATACAATATATATTGGTTCACACAGGCAGTATATAGTGGTACACACATACTGCATATACTGGTACACACATGCTGTATATTCAGGTACACACACTGTATATACTGGTACACACAGGCAGTAGATAGTGGTACACACATACTGTATATACTGGTACACACAGGCAGTATATACTGGCACGCACAGGCAGTATATAGTGGTATACACATACTGTATATACTGGTGCACACAGGCAGTATATAGTGGTACATACATACTGTATATACTGGTACACACAGGCAGTATATCCTGGTACACACAGGCAGTATATACTGGTACACACATGCAGTATATAGTGGTACACACAGGCAGTAGATACTGGTACACACAAGCTATATATTCCGGTACAAACACTGTATATACTGGTACACACACTATATACTGGTACACACAGGCAGTATATACTGGTACACACATATTGTATATTCAGGTACACACACACTGTATATACTGGTTCACACAGGCAGTAGATAATGGTACACACATGCTGTATATACATGTACACACACTGAATATACTGGTACATACAATATATATTGGTTCACACAGGCAGTATATAGTGGTACACACATACTGCATATACTGGTACACACATGCTGTATATTCAGGTACACACACTGTATATACTGGTACACACAGGCAGTAGATAGTGGTACACACATACTGTATATACTGGTGCACACAGGCAGTATATAGTGGTACATACATACTGTATATACTGGTACACACAGGCAGTATATCCTGGTACACACAGGCAGTATATACTGGTACACATAGGCAATACATATTGGTACACACAGGCAGTATATACTGGTACACAAAATGTATATACTGGTACACACACTGTATATACTGGTACACACATGCAGTATATACTGGTACACACAGACTGTATATACTTGAACACACAGGCTGTATATAGTGGTACACACACAGTATATACTGGTTCACACATGCAGTATATACTGGTACACACAGACAGTATATACTGGTACACACAGGCAGTATATACTGGTACACACACTGTATATACTGGTACACACATGCAGTATATACTGGTACACACAGACAGTATATACTGGTACACACAGGCAGTATATACTGGTACACAAAATGTATATACTGGTACACACACTGTATATACGGGTACACACATTCAGTATATACTGGTACACACACTGTATATACTGGTACACACATGCAGTATATACTGGTACACACACTGTATATACTGGTACACACATGCAGTATATACTGGTACACACATTGTATATACTGGTACACACAATATATACTGGTACACACATTGTATATATTGGTACACACATTGTATATACAGGTACACACATTGTATATACTGGTACACACACTATATATTGGTACACACATTGTATATACTGGTACACACACTATATACTGGTACACACATTGTATATATTGGTACACACACTATATACTGGTACACAGAGGCAGCATATACTGGTACACAGAGGCATTTACACACACATATACTCTATCTCTCTGGCCCATACACCCACAAGACGAATCCTGTAAATGAGCATGCTCCATCATCATACATAGCACTGCTGCTGCTGTGGGGGGCCCGGCTGTGCAGATATTTGGGGGTCCCGGCTGTGCAGATATTTGGGGGCCCGGCTGTGCAGATATTTGGGGGTCCCAGCTGCGCAGATATTTGGGGGTCCCTGCTGTGCAGATATTTGGGGGTCCCGGCTGTGCAGATATTTGGGGGCCCGGCTGTACAGATATTTGGGGTCCCGGCTGTGCAGATATTTGGGGGCCCGGCTGTGCAGATATTTGGGGGTCCCGGCTGTGCAGATATTTGTGGTCCCGGCTGTGCAGATATTTGGGGGTCCCGGCTGTGCAGATATTTGGGGGTCCCGCTGTGCAGATATTTGGGGTCCCGGCTGTGCAGATATTTGGGGCCCGGCTGTGCAGATATTTGGGGGTCCCGGCTGTGCAGATATTTGGGGGCCCGGCTGTGCAGATATTTGGGGGTCCGGCTGTGCAGATATTTGGGGGTCCCCGCTGTGCAGATATTTGGGGGCTCCGGCCGTGCAGATATTTGGTGGGCCCGCGGTGGCAGATATTTGGGGGTCCGGCTGTGCAGATATTTGTGGGGTCCCGCTGTGCAGATATTTGGGGTCCCGGCTGTGCAGATATTTGGGGCCGGCTGTACAGATTTTGGGGTCCCGGATGTGCAGATATTTGGGGGCCCGGCTGTACAGATATTTGGGGGTCCCGGCTGTGCAGATATTTGGGGTCCCGGCTGTGCAGATATTTGGGGGTCCGGCTGTGCAGATATTTGGGGGTCCAGCTGTGCAGATATTTGGGGTCCCGGCTGTGCAGATATTTGGGGGTCCGGCTGTGCAGATATTTGGGGGCCCGGCTGTGCAGATATTTGGGGGCCCGGCTGTGCAGATATTTGGGGGTCCCAGCTGCGCAGATATTTGGGGGCGCCCCGCTGAGCAGATATTTGGGGGCCCGGCTGTACAGATATTTGGGGTCCCGGCTGTGCAGATATTTGGGGGCCCGGCTGCGCAGATATTTGGGGGTCCCAGCTGTGCAGATATTTGGGGGTCCAGCTGTGCAGATATTTGGGGGCCCGGCTGTGCAGATATTTGGGGGTCCCAGCTGCGCAGATATTTGGGGGCCCGGCTGTGCAGATATTTGGGGGCCCGGCTGTGCAGATATTTGGGGGCCCGGCGGTGCAGATATTTGGGGGAGTTGCCCTGCAGTACTGGAGCGAGGGGGATTAGGCGCAGGCAGAGCTGTATCTATAGGAAGACCCCAGCTGTCTGCTGCTGCAGCCTCTGAGGAGGAGGTGACAGCGCCTGGTAGGGTCAGCCTGGGACACTGGGATTGCAGAATCCCCACCATCCTCCACTGTCATCCTACCCAATGTGCACCGCCTCGGGGGCAAAGGAGAGAGGTGAAAGAGCGTGAAAGCACACAGTCCTGTCACATTATTATGACCAGCCGCTAGATATACCGATAATGTACAGGAGGGGGAGGAGTGTGTTATATACGTATAATGTACAGGAGGGGGAGGAGTGTGTTATATACGTATAATGTACAGGAGGGGGAGGAGTGTGTTATATACCTATAATGTACAGGAGGGGGAGGAGTGTGTTATATACGTATAATGTACAGGAGGGGGAGGAGTGTGTTATATACGTATAATGTACAGGAGGGGGAGGAGTGTGTTATATACGTATAATGTACAGGAGGGGGAGGAGTGTGTTATATACCTATAATGTACAGGAGGGGGAGGAGTGTGTTATATACGTATAATGTACAGGCGGGGGAGGAGTGTGTTATATACCTATAATGTACAGGAGGGGGAGGAGTGTGTTATATACGTATAATGTACAGGAGGGGGAGGAGTGTGTTATATACGTATATATACAGCGGGAGGGGAGGAGTTGTGTTATATACGTATAATGTACAGAGGGGGGGGAGTGTTATAACGGTAGACAGGAGGGAGATGTGTTATATAGGTTTAATGTACAGGTGGGGAGGAGTGTGTTATATACGTATAATATACAGGAGGGAGGGTTTACGTAATGACAGGCCGGGGAGGAGTGTGTTATATACGTATAATGTACAGGAGGGGGAGGAGTGTGTTATATACGTATAATGTACAGGAGGGGGAGGAGTGTGTTATATACGTATAATGTACAGGAGGGGGAGGAGTGTGTTATATACGTATAATGTACAGGAGGGGGAGGAGTGTGTTATATACGTATAATGTACAGGAGGGGCGGAGTGGGGTATATACGTATAATGTACAGAGGGGGAGGAGTTGTTATATACGTATTAATGTACAGGAGGGGAGGAGTGTGTTATATACCTATAATGTACAGGAGGGGGAGGAGTGTGTTATATACCTATAATGTACAGGAGGGGGAGGAGTGTATTATATACGTATAATGTAACAGGAGGGGAGGAGTGTGTTATATACGTATAATGTACCGGCGGGGGAGCTGTGTGTTATATACGTATAATATACTGTCGGGGAGGAGTGTGTTATATACGTATAATGTACAGGAGGGGGAGGAGTGTGTTATATACGTATAATGTACAGGGGGAGGAGTGTGTTATATACGTATAATGTACAGGAGGGGGAGGAGTGTATTATATACCTATAATGTACAGGAGGGGGGGAGTGTGTTATATACGTATAATGTACAGGAGGGGGAGGAGTGTGTTATATACGTATAATGTACAGGAGGGGGAGGAGTTTGTTAAATACCTATAAATTAAATGAGGGGGAGGAGTGTGTTATATACGTAATAATGTACAGGAGGGGGAGGAGTGAGTTTATATACTATAATGTACAGGAGGGGAGGAGTGTGTTATATACGTATAATGTACAGGAGGGGGAGGAGTGTGTTATATACGTATAATGTATACAGGAGGGGGAGGAGTGTGTTATATACTATAATGTACAGGAGGGGAGGAGTGTGTTATATACGTATAATGTACAGGAGGGGGAGGAGTGAGTTAAGTAGTAATACGTATATATACAGGAGGGGAGGAGTGTGTTATATACGTATAGTATATACAGGAGGGGGGAGGAGTGTGTTATAACGTATAAATGTACAGGAGGGGGAGGAGTGTGTTATATACGTATAATGTACAGGAGGGGGAGGAGTGTGTTATATACCTATAATGTACAGGAGGGGGAGGAGTGTGTTATATACGTATAATGTACAGGAGGGGGAGGAGTGTGTTATATACGTATAATGTACAGACGGGGGAGAGGAAAGTGTTATATACGTATAATGTACAGGAGGGGGAGGAGTGTGTTATATACGTATAATGTACAGGAGGGGGAGGAGTGAGTTATATACGTATAATGTACAGGAGGGGGAGGAGTGTGTTATATACGTATAATGTACAGGAGGGGGAGGAGTGTGTTATATACCTATAATGTACAGGAGGGGGAGGACTGTGTGATATAAGTATAATGTACAGGAGGGGGAGGAGTGGGTTATATACGTATAATATACAGGAGGGGAGGAGTGTGTTATATACGTATAATATACAGGAGGGGGAGGAGTGTGTTATATACGTATAATGTACAGGAGGGGGAGGAGTGTGTTATATACGTATAATGTACAGGAGGGGAGGAGTGTGTTATATACGTATAATGTACAGGAGGGGGAGGAGTGTGTTATATACGTATAATATACAGGAGGGGGAGGAGTGTGTTATATACGTATAATGTACAGGAGGGGGAGGAGTGTGTTATATACGTATAATGTACAGGCGGGGGAGGAGTGTGTTATATACGTATAATGTACAGGCGGGGTGGTATCATACGTACAGTACACGGCTCAGGTGATACTACGCGGTGATATCAGGCTGCGTCACTCTGGGATCTCCGCGCCATCAGCTGAGGCGTCTCCATGGTGACGCGGGGGCGTGGATCGGGCCGGTCACGTGGGCCGTTTCCATGGCAGCGGAGCGCGTCCTGTGGCTGCGGCCGTTATGGCGGAGGACGGAGGGGCCCTGAGCTGCGAGCAGGAGCGGCGGCTGCACGACTGGAAGGTACGCCCCCCCCCCGCCCCCTATACTGCTGGGTATACAGCGGGCAGTGCTCCCTATACTGCTGGGTATACAGCAGGCAGTGCCCCCTATACTGCTGGGTATACAGCGGGCAGTGCCCCCTATACTGCTGGGTATACAGCGGGCAGTGCCCCCTATACTGCTGGGTATACAGCGGGCAGTGCTCCCTATACTGCTGGGTATACAGCTGGCAGTGCCCCCTATACTGCTGGGTATACAGCTGGCAGTGCCCCCTATACTGCTGGGTATACAGCTGGCAGTGCCCCCTATACTGCTGGGTATACAGCTGGCAGTGCCCCCTATACTGCTGTGTATACTGCGGGCAGTGCCCCCTATACTGCTGGGTATACAGCGGGCAGTGCCCCCTATACTGCTGGGTATACAGCGGGCTGGGCCCCCTATCTTCCGGGGTATCCAGCGGGCAGTGCCCCCTATACTGCTGGGTATACAGCAGGCAGTGCCCCCTATGTTCCTGTGTATACAGCGGGCAGTGCCCCCTATACTGCTGGGTATACAGCGGGCAGTGCCCCCTATACAGCTGGGTATACAGCGGGCAGTGCCCCCTATACTGCTGGGTATACAGCGGGCAGTGCTCCCTATGCTGGGTATACAGCGGGCAGTGCCCCCTATACTGCTGGGTATACAGCGGGCAGTGCCCCCTATACTGCTGGGTATACAGCGGGCAGTGCTCCCTATACTGCTGGGTGACAGAGGGAAGTGCCCCCTATACTGCTGGGTATACAGCGGGCAGTGCTCCCTATGTTCCTGTGTATACAGCGGGCAGTGCCCCCTATACTGCTGGGTATACAGCGGGCAGTGCCCCTATACTGCTGGGTGTACAGCGGGCAGTGCCCCCTATACTGCTGGGTATACAGCGGGCAGTGCCCCCTATACTGCTGGGTATACAGCGGGCAGTGCCCCTTATACTGCTGGGTATACAGCGGGCAGTGCACCCTATACTGCTGGGTGTACAGCAGGCAGTGCCACCTATACTGCAGGGTGTACAGAGGGTAGTGCCCCCCTATACTGCTGTGTATACAGCGGGCAGTGCACCCTTTACTGCTGGGTATACAGCGGGCAGTGCCCCCTTTACTGCTGGGTATACAGCGGGCAGTGCTCCCTATACTGCTGGGTGTACAGCGGCAGTGCCCCCTATACTGCTGGGTGTACAGCGGCAGTGCCCCCTATACTGCTGGGTTACAGAGGCAGTGCCCCAATAACTGCTGGGTATACAAACGGGCAGTGCCCCCTTTAACTGCTGGGTAACAGCGGGGAGTGCCCCCTATACTGCTGGGTAATCAGCGGGCAGTGCCCCTATACTACTGGGTGTACAGGGCATGCCCCTATACTGCTGGGTATACAGCGGGGAGTGCCCCCTATTCGAGGGGAAAACAGCAGGCAGTGCACCCTTTACTGCTGGGTATACAGCGGGCAGTGCCCCTTTACTGCTGGGTGTACAGCGGGCAGTGCCCCCTATACTACTGGGTGTACAGCGGGCAGTGCCCCCTAAGCGGTTACAGAGGCAGTGCCCATCTGTGGTATAAAAGCGGCAGTGCCCCTTAACTGCTGGGTATACAGCAGGCATGCCCCTATACTGCTGGGTGTACAGCGGGCAAAGCCCCCTATACTGCTGGGTATACAAGGGCAGTGCCCCAAAACGCTGGGTGTAAAAGCGGGCAGTGCCCCCTATACTGCTGGGTATACAGCGGGGAGTGCCCCCTATTCTTGGGTTTTACAGCCGGGGAGTGCCCCTATACTGCTGTGTAAAACAGCGGGGATGCCCCTATTTTTGGATCAGCCGGCAGTGCCCCTATACTGCTGGGTGTACAGCAGCAGTGCCCCTTATTCTGTGGTTTAACAGCGGCAGTGCCCCTATACTGCTGGGTATACAGCGCAGTGCCCCCTATACTGTGGTTTTACAGCGGGCAGTGCCCCCTATACTGCTGTGTATACAGCGGGCATGCCCCTAAAACTGCTGGGTGTACAGCAGGCAGTGCCCCCTATACTGCTGGGTGTACAGCGGGCAGTGCCCCCTATACTGCTGGGTATACAGGGGATGTCCCCCCTATACTGCTGTGTAAACAGGGCAATGCCCCATCTCTGTGATAACGGGCATGCCCCTATACTCGGTTACAGCAGGCAGTGCCCCCATACTGCTGGATTTCAGCGGAGTCCCCCTTTCTGCTGGTATACGCAGGCAGTGCCCCCTATAAATGCTGTGTCGTAATACCAGCTTTGGGCATGCCCCCTATCCCCGTGATACAGCGGCATGCCCCCTATACTGCTGTGAACAGGGCAGCTGGCAAGGTGCCCCCTATACTGCTGGGTAACAGCGGCAGTGCCCCCTATACTGCTGGGTATACGCGGGCAGTGCCCCTCTACTGCTGGGTATACATGGGCATGCCCCCTTGTCCTGTGTAAAACAGCAGGCAGTGTCCCCTATACTGCTGGGTATACAGCGGGTAGTGCCCCCTCTACTGCTGGGTATACAGCAGGCAGTGCCCCCTATACTGCTGTGTAAACAGTGGGCAATGCCACCTATGCTCTTGGGTGTACAGCAGGCAGTGCCCCCTATGCTCCTGTGTATACAGCAGGCAGTGCCCCCTATACTGCTGGGTATACAGCCGGCAGTGCCCCCTATACTGCTGGGTATACAGCGGGCAGTGCCCCCTATACTGCTGGGTGTACAGCGGGCAGTGCTCCCTATGCTGCTGTGTATACTGCGGGCAGTGCCCCCTATACTGCTGGGTATACAGCAGGCAGTGCCCCCTATACTGCTGGGTATACAGCAGGCAGTGCCCCCTATACTGCTGGGTATACAGCAGGCAGTGCCCCCTATGCTCCTGTGTATACAAACAGCAGTGCCCCTATTCTGCTGGGTTTACAGCTGGGAGTGCCCCCTATTCTGCTGGGTATACAGCAGGCAGTGCCCCCTATGCTCCTGTGTATACAGCAGGCAGTGCCCCCTATACTGCTGGGTATAGAGCGGGCAGTGCCCCCTATGCCCTTGGGTGTACAGCGGGCAGTGCCCCTGTTGTGGATGGGAACAAAGTTTATATATATGTGTGTGTGTGATCCTTTGTGTCTCTATTTTAATGTATTAGTTATTATATACCTCACATATACATAAATATATATATAAAATAGGCACATACCTATATAATACAGCATGTAAAAGCTGTAGGTATATCTTTTGTCATTAATGTGTTAAAAAAAAATGGCCGCCTGTAGTAGTTTGTATAGATCGTCGTGTAATCCAAGATGGCGCCTCTTCTGAAGTTACACCCTGTGTCCAGACATTCCTGAGCTGTGAGGAGGGGTCTGTAGATCCTCACAGCCAGGTCCATGTGATGCTTCTTATCTACTAATTTGCTAAGGTATAAAAAAGCCACCATTTTGGGAATAAAGCAGAAAGCACTTTCATAGCAGCGAGGCATGTTGTGATGTGTTTTCTCGGTGCACCCTTTATTTTTAAGATAATTTGGCCCCCCACAAGGACAGAATAGCCCCTTTGAGGCTACTTTCCATTTCACCCCCTATACTGCTGTGTATACAGCGGGCAGTGCCCCCTATGCTCCTGTGTATACAGCGGGCAGTGTCCCCTATACTGCTGTGTATACAGCGGGCAGTGTCCCCTATGCTCCTGTGTATACAGCAGGCAGTGCCCCCTATGCTCCTGTGTATACAGCAGGCAGTGCCCCCTATACTGCTGGGTATACAGCGGGCAGTGCCCCCTATGCTCCTGTGTATACAGCGGGCAGTGCCCCCTATACTTCTAGGTACATATATCATTGTCTTCTATCTTGACTTCCAGATTCAGATCCGGATTGATAATGAGGAGTATCTGAGACGCCATCAGGAAGTGAAGCTGCTGCTCTCTGGATTCATCCGGTAATTATCAGCTTATATCGCTTCGGGTCCTGTGCGTCACGTGCTTCCCTCATGTCGTTCTCTCCGTTTCTTTCTTCAAGGGAAATTTTACTGAAGAGACCAGAAAACATCCGAGAATTTGCAGCAGGTGAGAAGCGACCCCGTCACCCGTCATACATGCAGTGGTCGGGTAGTCTGAGACACGCCCCCTGCCGTCACTGTAACTTACTGGAGTGATGACATCATCACCATCCTCGGGACACAGCAGCCAATCACTGGGCTCAGTGGTGATGATGCTGTGTACAGCACGAGGCCACTGATTGGCTGTCCTGTAGATGATGTCATCACTGCAGGACAATAAAGGAAGATCTTATTGGTCAGTTTCTCCCGGTGACATCATCAGAGCCTGGATTTGGGGGTGTTGGCCGTCATCCCTGGAGGGGGAACCCTACATAGTTCGGAGGGCAGAGGAGGATAGGCATGGGGCGGCCAGGGCCTTTATCTCTTCCAAGCTTGATTAGTAAGCACAAAGCTGGTGCATCCGATGCTTCATGTTCCTCTGGAGGGTCCGGGGGACGAATCCATCACGGAGAAGGACGCGGCGCTGGAGGACAGAAAGCCCATTATCTGCTCCCGCACGTCGTCCATCACGCCGCCGCCACCGCCACTGACTGATGCTCTGTATCGTACAACTGTCAAGACAAATAGCAGGAATAATGTGGATTCTCATGGATTAGGAGGCGGCGGGCATTGATCCCCAGGGGGCAGCGCTGCGCCTGTATTCCCCGGGGCCCTGTATTGTCTAAATGCTTTGTGTTTAACAGCAGCACATGAGAAGGCAGCGGTGGTGAATACATGACGTGTGCACATCACTGTCCTCCATGATCGCCCCCCCTCCAGCGCACCATTCCTCACATGTCTCTATTACATGAGAAGGCATCGGTGGTGAATACATGACGTGTGCACATCACCGTCCTCCATGATCGCCCCCCTCCACGCACCATTCCTCACATGTCCCCTATTACATGAGAAGGCATCGTGGTGAATACATGAGGTGTGCACATCACCGTCCTCCATGATCGCCCCCTCCAGCGCACCATTCCTCACATGTCTCTATTACATGAGAAGGCAGCGGTGGTGAATACATGACGTGTGCACATCACTGTCCTCCATGATCGCCCCACTCCAGCGCACCATTCCTCACATGTCTCTATTACATGAGAAGGCAGCGGTGGTGAATACATGACGTGTGCACATCACTGTCCTCCATGATCGCCCCCCCTCCAGCGCACCATTCCTCACATGTCTCTATTGCTAGAAAGGCAGCGGTGGTGAAATACATGACGTGTGCACATCACCGTCCTCCATGATCGCCCCCCTCCAGCGCACCATTCCTCACATGTCTCTATTACATGAGAAGGCAGCGGTGGTGAATACATGACGTGTGCACATCACTGTCCTCCATGATCGACCCCTCCAGCGCACCATTCCTCACATGTCTCTATTACATGAGAAGGCATCGGTGGTGAATACATGATGTGTGCACATCACCGTCCTCCATGATCGCCCCCCCCTCCAGCGCACCTTTCCTCACATGTCTCTATTGCATGAGAAGGCAGCGGTGGTGAATACATGACGTGTGCACATCACCGTCCTCCATGATCGCCCCCCCCTACAGCGCACCATTCCTCACATGTCTCTATTACATGAGAAGGCAGCGGTGGTGAATACATGACGTGTGCTTATCACCGTCCTCCATGAGCGCCCCCCTCCAGCGCACCATTCCTCACATGTCTCTATTTCATGAGAAGGCAGCGGTGGTGAATACATGACGTGTGCACATCACCGTCCTCCATGATCGCCCCCCCTCCAGCGCACCATTCCTCACATGTCTCTATTACATAGAAGGCAGCGGTGGTGAATACATGACTGTGCACATCACGTCCCCCCATGACGCCCCCCTCAGCGCACCAAATTTCCCACATGTCTCATTCTGAGAAGGCAGCGGTGGGTGATTTCATGACGTGTGACATCACCGTCCTCCATGATCGCCCCCCTCCAGGCACCATTCCCACATGTCTCTAAATTAATGAGAAGGCAGCGGGGTGAATACATGACGTGTGCCATCACCGTCCTCATGATCGCCCCCCTCCAGCGCACCAATTTCCCCACATGTCTCTATTACATGAGAAAGGCGCGGTGGTGGAATACATGACGTGTGGGACATCACTGTCCTCCCTGATCGCCCCCCTCCAGCGAAACCCTTCCTCACATGTCTCTATAAAATGAGAAGGCAGCGGTGGTGAATACTGACGGTTGCCACATCCGTCCTCCATGATCGCCCCCTCCAGCGCAAACCCTTCCTCAATGTTCTCTATTACATGAGAAGGCACAGGGGGTGAATACATAACGTGTGCACATCCACCGTCCTCCATGATCGCCCCCCTCCAGCACACCCTTCCTCACATGTTCTATACATGAGAAGGCAGCGGTGGTGAATACATGACGTGTGCACATCACCGTCCTCCATGATCGCCCCCTCCAGCGCACCATTCCTCAATGTCTCCATACTTAGAAGCAGCGTTGGGGAATACCCGGTTTTGCACCCTCATCATGGGAAAGGAAGGGGCCACTCCAGCGCCCACATTCCTAAATTTATTACATAAAAAGGGCAGGGCGGTGGTGGAATACATGGGTGTCACACCTGTTCCTTTCCATGAGCCCCCTCCGGCATTCCTCACAAGTGCCTAGCATGGAAAAAGGGGAATTTCATGACTGTGCCACATGCAAGTTATGAAATTTAATCTGCAGGCAACCATCCTAAGTGTTCTATTTCATGAAGGGGGGCAGCGGGTGGGGGAAATGCCGTGTTGGGGAACATGTCGCAGATCCACCTATAGGCCTCTCTTCCATTAGCTGTGAGCGCATTGGGGGGAGAATACAGCGGGGGATCAGGTCCCCAAAGAGGGGTTGGTTACACCACCAATGCACAGATAATTAATGGGGCAAGGTGTTACTGAGGGAATCTGTCCTATTGCCCAGACAGGGAAATTTCCCCACAAAGTCTCTAAGAAGGGCGCGTGTGGGGGATACATCCCCTGGCACTTCCCCCTCTGACGCCACCCTTTTCCAGCCAATTCCCACAGACCAATTAATGGGAAAAACCCGGGGAGATCATGAGGGGCACCACTGTCCACTCATGGGGATCTGCTACGCCTCCAAGAACTTTTCCCCAAAAGTCCTACTTTTTTAAAAATAAAGGGGTGGTGGTGGAATACAGAAATTGGAAATAATGCCCTCCAAAGACGCTTTCCTCAGGCACATTCCTCCATGTGTTTTGAGAGAAAGGCTACAGGCTGGTAAAACAAAGTTGCACATCACCGACCACCATGGCCCCCTCACATAGCCGCCCCATTCCCCCACATGTCTCTATTCATAAACAGCGGTTATCATAGTAACCACACCCCCAGGCCCCCCTCCACCGAAACCCCCCCTTTCCCCATTACATGGATAACACTTGGGGAAACATCTTCACAACACGGCCCCATATCCCCTCCCTCCACGAACCCCTCCCCCATCTCTACATTCAAAAAAACTGGCATCCTTCACTCACCGGTCACCCATGACACCCCCCCCCCCTCACGCACATCCTCACATTCTCTATTACATAGAACCGTGTAATACATACTTGCCCCTCACCTCCATCCATGATCCCCCCCCCCTCCACGCACCTTACTCACAGCCCTTCCTATCTAGGCACTTGAATACACGGGCACCTCAAACCTCCTCCATGAACACCCATCCACGCACCATTCCTCACAGCCCCCTACAGTACATAGAACACCGGTATTATACTACGTTTCACATCACGCCTCCATACCCCCACCAGCCCATTTCCCCACTTCTCAGATTACATAGAACACGGTAAACCTATTCCTCACCGTCCTCCAGACGCCCCCTCCCACGGCACCATCTCCTACAGTCAATCCTGAAACCTGGCATCATTACTTACTGTCACACCCGTCCCCCAGACGCCCCCCTCACCAGCGCACCATTCCTCACTCTCCACACCTTTTGAACCGCCCCATTTTACTTACAGTTTTAACAGGCCCCTCTAGTAAAGGGCAATTGTCAACGCCCATCCTTAATAATTTACCCTAATCCCCTAATACCCCTGCCCCAATCCTATTTAAAACCCGGACCATTACCTCTATACACAGTTTCCCCAGGGAAACCCGGCATCCTCCAGGAACCTGGCCCATTAAAAGGGGAAATTTTTATACTGCCCTTCCTATTAAGTAAATTTAAACCGACCCAACCTCAACCTTCAGGGGACCCGAAAGGTTCATCTTCACTAGATTAGGCATTCACAGACACCAAGGGCCCCTTCCTACCATTAGCTAGAGGCCCATCCCCACCTTCAGTCACCCGACACCCGGAATTATTAGTAACACCATGAAGGATATATTGGAACAGGTTACCTGGAAGGGTCCCAATCTAGACACCGAAATTGACCCCAAGTACCTAGAAACCCGGATTTCACCCGAACACCCCTGAACCTCCCGGCTCTAATCCCTACCTTCTCCTCCTACCTAAACCCACGGCCCACCATTAAGGGCAACCAGGAACAAAGGGCCCTTCCCCAACTGCATACACCGGGGGTCAATCCACTCTACGCACCAAAACCCCAGGCCTATTTACTTTAATCACACCTGAAGGATATCACCCCGGATAGAACCCGCACCATTCCCCATTAAGTAACTAGAAAACCACCAACATTTTCCCTACAGGCACCCCAAAAACCCGCCCTCCCAATCTACAGCACTGGGAAAAGGAGCCTAATCTTACCTTTATCACACCTTGAACCCCGGGCCCATTTCCACTCACCCTAGAACACCGGCCCCATCCTCACCTCTACAGTCACACCTAGAACACCCAGCCCCATCCTCACCTCTACAGTCACACCTAGAACACCCGGCCCCATCCTCCACCTAGAACACCCGGCCCCATCCTCACCTCTACAGTCACACCTAGAACACCCGGCCCCATCCTCACCTAGAACACCCGGCCCCATCCTCACCTCTACAGTCACACCTAGAACCCCCGGCCCCAACCACACAGAGAACACCCGGCCCCATCCTCAACCTCTACAGTCCACCTAGAACCCCCGCCCCATCCTTTCCCCCAAACACCGCCCACCTCTACACTCTACAGTCACACCTAGAACACCCAGCCCCATCCTCACCTAGAACCCCCGGCCCCATCCTCACCTCTACAGTCACACCTAGAACCCCCGGCCCCATCCTCACCTCTACAGTCACACCTAGAACCCCCGGCCCCATCCTCACCTCTACAGTCACACCTAGAACACCCGGCCCCATCCTCACCTCTACAGTCACACCTAGAACACCCGGCCCCATCCTCACCTCTACAGTCACACCTAGAACACCCGGCCCCATCCTCACCTCTACAGTCACACCTAGAACACCCGGCCCCATCCTCACCTAGAACACCCGGCCCCATCCTCACCTCTACAGTCACACCTAGAACACCCGGCCCCATCCTCACCTCTACAGTCACACCTAGAACCCCCGGCCCCATCCTCCACCTAGAACACCGGCCCCATCCTCACCTCTACAGTCACACCTAGAACACCCGGCCCCATCCTCACCTCTACAGTCACACCTAGAACACCCAGCCCCATCCTCACCTAGAACCCCCGGCCCCATCCTCACCTCTACAGTCACACCTAGAACACCCGGCCCCATCCTCACCTCTACAGTCAACCCTAGAACACCCGGCCCCATCCTCACCTCTACAGTCACACCTAGAACACCCGGCCCCATCCTCACCTTTACAGTCAACCCTAGAAACACCCGCCCCATCCCCCTCAAAAACCTAGAACCCCCGACCTCATCCTTACCTCTACAGTCACACCTAGAACCCCGGCCCCATCCTTTACCTAAAATCCGTCCACAACCCACAGAACACCCAGCCCCATCCTCACCTCTACAGTCACACCTAGAACCCCCGGCCCCATCCTCACCTCTACAGTCACACCTAGAACACCCGGCCCCATCCTCACCTAGA
Organism: Phyllomedusa bahiana; assembly: GCA_025379985.1. NCBI lineage: Eukaryota > Metazoa > Chordata > Amphibia > Anura > Hylidae > Phyllomedusa > Phyllomedusa bahiana. Next base: position 26,176 of record JAODAL010018776.1, read on the forward strand.
ACACCCGGCCCCATCCTCACCTAGAACACCCGGCCCCATCCTCACCTCTACAGTCACACCTAGAACCCCCGGCCCCATCCTCACCTCTACAGTCAACCCTAGAACACCCGGCCCCATCCTCACCTCTACAGTCACACCTAGAACCCCCGGCCCCATCCTCACCTCCCCACACTAGAACCCCGCCCTCCACCCACACCTAGAACACCCGGCCCCATCCTCACCTCTACAGTCACACCTAGAACCCCCGGCCCCATCCTCCACCTAGAACACCGGGCCCCATCCTCACCTCTACAGTCACACCTGAACAACCACCCGGCCCCCCTTCCTCACCTCTACAGTCACATACCTAGAACACTCCGTTCCCCATCCGCACCTCTACAGTCACACTAGAATCCCCCGACCCCAGCCCCACCTAGACACCCGGCCCCATCCTCACCTCACGGCACACCCTAGAACCCCCGGCCGCCATCCAACCTCTACATTATCACTAGAAAACCAGGCCCCATCCTCCCCTCTACAGTCACACCTAGAACCCCTGGCCCCATCCTCACCTCTACAGTCACACCTAGAACACCGGCTCCATCCTCACCTCTACAGTCACACCTAGAACACCCGGCCCCATCCTCACCTCTACAGTCACACCTAGAACACCGGCCCCATCCTCACCTCTACAGTCACACCTAGAACCCCCGGCCCCATCCTCACCTCTACAGTCACACTAAACATCCGGCCCCATTCTGTTTGTTCCACCTCTACAGTCACACCTAGAACACCGGGCCCATCCTCACATCTACATCTCACCTAAAACCCCCGGTCCCATCCGCCACCTAAACTCCGCCAACAGCCTCACACTCTACGTTCACACCTAGAAACCCTCAAGCCCACACCTCACCTAGAACCCCCCGCCCCATCCTCACCTCTACAGTCACACCTAGAACACCCCACCCCATCCTCACCTCTACAGTCAACCCTAGAACATCCGGCCCCATCCTCACCTCTACAGTCACACCTAGAACACCCGGCCCCATCCTCACCTCTACAGTCACACCTAGAACCCCCAGCCCCATCCTCACCTCTACAGTCACACCTAGAACCCCCGACCCCATCCTCCACCTCTACAGTCACACCTAGAACACCCAGCTCCATCCTCACCTCTACAGTCACACCTAGAACACCCAGCCCCATCCTCACCTAGAACCCCTGACCCCATCCTCCACCTAGAACACCGGCCCCATCCTCACCTCTACAGTCACACCTAGAACCCCCGGCCCCATCCTCCACCTAGAACACCGGCCCCATCCTCACCTCTACAGTCACACCTAGAACACCGGGCCCCATCCTCACCTCTACAGTCACACCTAGAACACCTGGCCCCATCCTCCACCTAGAACACTGGCACCATCCTCACCTCTACAGTCACACCTAGAACACCCAGCCCCATCCTCACCTAGAACACCCGGCCCCATCCTCACCTAGAACACCCAGCCCCATCCTCACCTCTACAGTCACACCTAGAACACCCAGCCCCATCCTCACCTCTACAGTCACACCTAGAACACCGGGCCCCATCCTCACCTCTACAGTCACACCTAGAACACCCAGCCCCATCCTCACCTAGAACCCCCGGCCCCATCCTCACCTCTACAGTCACACCTAGAACCCGCAGCCCCATCCTCCACCTAGAACACCGGCACCATCCTCACCTATACAGTCACACCTAGAACCCCCGGCCCCATCCTCACCTCTAAGAGACCACAACCTAGAACCCCCGTCCCCATCCTCACCGCTACAGTCCACACCGAGAACCCCAGCCCCATCCTCCACCTCTACAGTCACACCTATACAAGGACGCCAGCCCAGCCTCCCCCTAGACAACCCCGGCCCCATCCTCACCTAGAACACCCAGCCCCATCCTCACCTCTACAGTCACACCTAGAACACCCGGCCCCATCCTCACCTCTACAGTCACACCTAGAACACCCGGCCCCATCCTCACCTCTACAGTCACACCTAGAACCCCCGACCCCTTACCGCCACCTCTACAACAGGCACACCCAACCTAGAACCCCCGACCCCATCCCCACCTCTACAGTCACACCTATAACCCCGGCCCCATCCTCACCTAGAACACCCGGCCCCATCCTCACCTCTACAGTCACACCTAGAACCCCCCGCCCCATCCTCACCTCTACAGTCACTCCTAGACAACCCCGGCCCTATCCTCTCTCTCTACTTCACACCTGAACACGGGCCCCATCCTCACCTCTACAGTCACACCTAGAACCCCCAGCCCCATCCTCACCTCTACAGTCACACCTAGAACCCCCAGCCCCATCCTCACCTAGAACACCCGGCCCCATCCTCACCTCTACAGTCACACCTAGAACCCCCGGCCCCATCCTCACCTCTACAGTCACACCTAGAACCCCCGGCCCCATCCTCACCTCTACAGTCACACCTAGAACCCCCGACCCCATCCTCCACCTAGAACACCGGCCCCATCCTCACCTCTACAGTCACACCTAGAACACCGAGCCCCATCCTCACCTCTACAGTCACACCTAAACACCAGCCCCATGCCTCACCTCTACAGTCACACCTAGAACACCCAGCCCCATCCTCACCTACAACACCCGGCCCCATCCTCACCTCTACAGTCACACCTAGAACACCCGGCCCCATCCTCCACCTAGACAGCACCACCTAGAACCCCCAGCCGCCCCCATCCTCACCTCTACAGTCACACCTAGAACACCGGGCCCCATCCTCACCTCTACAGTCACACCTAGAACACCGGGCCCCATCCTCACCTCTACAGTCACACCTAGAACCCCCGGCCCCATCCTCACCTCTACAGTCACACCAAAAACCCCCCGCCCCCCATCCTCACTAGAACCCCCCGGTCCCCCAACCTCAAACTCTACATCACACCTAGAACCCCCCGGCCCCTGGCCTCAACCTATCAGTCAGCACCTAGAAACCCCCGGCCCATCCTCACCTCTATATCACACCTCAGAACCCCTGGCCCCATCCGCACCTCTACAGTCACACCTAGAACACCCGGCCCCCGCCTCACCGCTACCGTCACACCGAGAACACCCGGCCCCCATCCTCCCGCTACAGTCACACCTAGAACCCCCCAGCCCCATCCTCACCTCTACAGTCACACCTAGAACACCCAGCCCCATCCTCACCTAGAACACCCGGCCCCATCCTCACCTCTACAGTCACACCTAGAACACCGGGCCCCATCCTCACCTCTACAGTCACACCTAGAACCCCCAGCCCCATCCTCACCTCTACAGTCACACCTAGAACACCCGGCCCCATCCTCACCTCTACAGTCACACCTAGAACACCGGGCCCCATCCTCACCTCTACAGTCACACCTAGAACCCCCAGCCCCATCCTCACCTCTACAGTCACACCTAGAACACCCAGCCCCATCCTCACCTAGAACACCCGGCCCCATCCTCACCTCTACAGTCACACCTAGAACACCGGGCCCCATCCTCACCTCTACAGTCACACCTAGAACCCCCGGCCCCATCCTCACCTCTACAGTCACACCTAGAACACCGGGCCCCGTTATCTCCTTCCCCATTCGGGTCAGCGGGGGTCTGGGACAGTGGTCCTTGTGGTGCTTGAGCTCCAGTTCCCGCAGATTTTGGGGACGCTTCTCTTACTCTCTGGCCTTGTAGATTACTTCACAGACCCAGCCCTGCGAGACCAGATCCAGGAGCAGATGAGCCTGAAGAACCAGACAGGATCCCCCGACCAAGACTGAATCCGAGACGCCTCTGCACACCTAAAACCCACGGCCCCATTCTCACCTCTGACTGTCAAACTAGGAACCCCCCCCGGCCCCATCCTCACCTCTACTGTCACACCTAGAACCCCCAGCCCCATCCGCACCTCTACATCACACCTACAAACCACCCAGCCCCTTTCCTCACCTAGAACACCTGCCCCCATCCGCACCCTACTGTCAATCTCTAAACAAACACCCCGGCCCCATCCTCACTCTTCAGATCACACCTAATTCACCGGCCCATCCTCACCTCTACAGTCACACCTAGAACCCCCCGGCCCCATCCTCACCTCTACAGTCACACCTAGAACCCCCGGCCCCATCCTCACCTCTACAGTCACACCTAGAACCCCCAGCCCCATCCTCACCTAGAACACCCGGCCCCATCCTCACCTCTACAGTCACACCTAGAACACCCAGCCCCATCCTCACCTCTACAGTCACACCTAGAACACCCGGCCCCATCCTCACCTCTACAGTCACACCTAGAACACCCAGCCCCATCCTCACCTCTACAGTCACACCTAGAACATACCAGCCCCATGCCTCACCTCTACTGCGTCACACCTAGAACATCCGGGCCCCATCCTCACCTCTACAGTCACACCTAGAACCCCCGACCCCATCCTCACCTCTACAGTCACACCTAGAACCCCGGCCCCACCTCCCGGTTCCCCCCACCCCCGTAACAGTCACACCTAGAACTCCGGCCCCTCCTCACCTCTAACAGTCCCACACCTAAAACCCCCGCCCCATCCTCACCTCTTACAGCCACCTAGAACCCCCAGCCCCATCCTCACCTCGACAGTCACACCTAGAACCCCCGCCCCATCCTCACCTCTACATCACATCGCACCTAGAACCCACGCCCCATCCTCACCTCTACAGTCAACCCTAGAACCCCCGGCCCCATCCTCACCTCTACAGTCACACCTAGAACCCCCGCCCCCATCCTCACCGCTACTGTCACACCTAAACACCCGCCTCATCCGTACCTATACAGCACACCTAAACAACGGGCCCCATCCCTCACCTCTACAGTCACACACCTAGAACACTCCGGCCCATCCTCACCCCTCTCAGTTCACACCTAGAACACACCACCCCAGCCTCACCCTCTGCAGTCACACCTAGAACACCCAGCCTCATCCTTACCTCTACAGTCACACCTAGAACACCGGCCTACATCTCCATCCTCAACCTCTACATCACTCTAGAACACCCGGCCCCATCCTCACCTCTACAGTCACACCTAGAACACCGGGCCCCATCCTCACCTCTACAGTCACACCTAGAACACCGGGCCCCATCCTCACCTCTACAGTCACACCTAGAACACCGGGCCCCATCCTCACCTCTACAGTCACACCGAGAACCCCGGCTCCAACCTCACCACTACAGGCACACCAAGAACACCCGGCACCAGCCTCACCACTACAGTCACCCCTAGATCCCCGCCGGCCCCCAGCCGCGACATCTACAGTCACACTTGAACCCCCCAGCCCCCATCCTCACCTCTACAGTCACACCTAGAACCCCCGGCCCCATCCTCACCTCTACAGTCACACCTAGAACACCCGGCCCCATCCTCACCTCTACAGTCACACCTAGAACACCCGGCCTCATCCTTACCTCTACAGTCACACCTAGAACACCCGGCCCCATCCTCACCTCTACAGTCAACCCTAGAACACCCGGCCCCATCCTCACCTCTACAGTCACACCTAGAACACCCAGCCCCATCCTCACCTCTACAGTCACACCTAGAACACCCAGCCCCATCCTCACCTAGAACACCGGCCCCATCCTCACCTCTACAGTCACACCTAGAACACCCGGCCCCATCCTCACCTCTACAGTCACACCTAGAACACCCAGCCTCATCGTACTCTACACCAACACCTAGAACACCGGGCCCCATCCTCACCTCTACAGTCACACCTAGAACACCCGGCCCCATCCTCACCTCTACAGTCACACCTAGAACACCCGGCCCCATCCTCACCTCTACAGTCACACCTAGAACCCCCGGCCCCATCCTCACCTCTACAGTCACACCTAGAACCCCCGGCCCCATCCTCACCTCTACAGTCACACCTAGAACCCCCGGCCCCATCCTCACCTCTACAGTCACACCTAGAACACCCGGCCCCATCCTCACCTCTACAGTCACACCTAGAACACCCAGCCCCATCCTCACCTAGAACACCCGGCCCCATCCTCACCTCTACAGTCACTTCCTAAACCCCCGTCCACCACTCACCTCTACAGTCACACCTAGACCCCCCGCCCCCATCCTCCCTTCGACCTCTACAGTCACACCCTAAACCCACCGGCCCCATCCTCATACCTCTACAGTTCCTCCGAGAACCCCCCGCCCCAGCCCCACCGCTACAGTCACACCGAGAACCCCCAGCCCCATCCTCACCTCAACAGTCCCACCTAGAACACCCGGCCCCATCCTCACCTCTACAGTCACACCTAGAACACCGGGCCCCGTTATCTCCTTCCCCATTCGGGTCAGCGGGGGTTCTGGGGACAGTGTCTGTGGTGCTGAGCTCAGTCCTGCAGATTTTGGGGACGCTTCTCTTACTCTCTGGCCTTGTAGATTACTTCACAGACCCAGCCCTGCGAGACCAGATCCAGGAGCAGATGAGCCTGAAGAACCAGACAGGATCCCCCGACCAAGACTGAATCCGAGACGCCTCTGCCAGTAATGATGAGGTACATGGGTGCTGAGACCCCTGAGCCTGATCGCTGATACTCTCCATACAAGGAGCCCCCTGTGTCCACCCCCAAACCACAAGGTCCAGTGCTATGAAGACTCCGGCGGCTGCAGTGGATTACAGCGGATTTTCTCCCATCCTATTGATCACCATCACTTCACTGATTGCCCTCTGAAGGACACAGTGACTATTGCAGATGTCTGCTCCCTGGGTCTCCCCATCTATCGTGGACAGGCTGGAGCATGAGCTGTCCCAGATTATATCTATATATGACCACCTGGAGCTTTGTCACAGCTTTACCTTCAGAGCTGCACTCACAATTCTGCCGCTTTCCTGTTAGCGCTCAGGTTGGCTCCTGCTGGTTCAGTGTCTGTACTGCACATGTTCCGTGTTCATCTGGGAACACCACACCTCCATGAATGCAATACAACAGCCATCCTGCTGGTGCATTGTGGGAGATGTAGTTCATGCAGCTGTTATAGACCTGCCCTGTCATGTTCATTGTAGACCGTGGTCACACTCGTGGTCTGCGGTCCATAGCGCTGAGGATATTGAGCTGTGATCACGGGGCAGGGTGTATACTCCCCCGATCCACGTCCCTGTTTTTAAATTGCTGATTTACCACATATGTCATGAAGAAAATAACATAACTTCTTTGTGTATTTTGCACGGATCGGCCGAGTCTGTATTCTCCAAAAAAGCATTAAAATGTCAAATTGTGTCAGAAGTCCCTGAGTAACCGCACAGATTCTCTTCATCAGCTATGTACATCTTTAGAAGATAGCCATACACTGGGCAGACGTCCTGAAATACTCTGTGCTTCTGGAGCAAGGGGAGGTCAGCTGGAACATCTTCTGAGAGCCTCCTAGCCTGTGGTGACGGGTGAGGTCCTGCAGGGCCGCACAGCTGCTGAGCAGTCACCTTCTGTTTTCTGGGTCACATCATCTTCTTCATGGTGCACAGATAATCGGGGGCGCTTCTGCTGCTCTCAAGTCCCCGAGGGCCTAAATTGTGCAGCAAAGAAGTGACCATCACGTTCTACCTGACACGAGGCCCGAGCAACAGAAATCTGAAGACCTGCGGAAGCAAAACTGGAGCGGCTCCGGGGCCCCTGTGCATGATAGTGGGGCCACCATTATCTCCAGTTCTGGTTCACTAATGGGCAGGATTTTGGGCCTTGTTGCCCTCATCACCCACTTCTTCCTGACCATTAGTTATCATCATAGATGGGTGCGAGGCCTCCCTGCCCTGTGATACCAATGCAAAGAAATTCCAGCCGGGATTCTGCAAGTAAAAGCATCCGAGACTTTATTATCATCCATATGAAAATAAAACCCTCGATTTTTACAGAAGCATAGCTAAGGCGCTGACGCGTTTCGGAGGGGTCTGCCTTGTGCTCGGAGGTGTACATGGTCCTGTATCCGGGGTAGAGCTGCTTTGGGGGTCAGTCTGGGACAGGCTCCAGCACTGAAGTCGTGTGCCGCCATGATTGGTATTCTTTTCAGTTCCTAGAAAGCGCGGGTGGTCACAGACAATCTCCCGTAGCTGAGGACTTGTCAGTGCGGAGCCATCCCTCCCCCCTCAGAGACGGCTTCTTGGTAATGAAAGCTTTTGTTCGTGGCAGTCTCCCCGGAGCGCACGCAGGAGCACAGGAGCAGATAGGATGGAAATGAGGAAGAGTCCACGGAGAGCGCTGGCATCATTATTATAGATGTGGAGCAGCAGAGCGCGCCGCCGCCTTCTCACAGGCTGGTTGTGTAGTCATAGTGTCCCCTAATCAGTGGTCATCATCTCCTCCATACCTCCCTCAGTCTTGGACGCCCGCCATGGCTGGCTCATGAATTTTTCACAGAGGCCACAGCTGAATCTCGTCCAGGAGATAAGACCCTCTGCTGGCAGCGGCTGCTTCCCCTCTCCCCTCCATCAGTGTCGGGCACCTCTGCTCCCCGGGGAGCACCTGAGTGCAGCCGCATGCCAAGATCCAGAGAAACATGGCCGCCACCGTCAATAGCACCGTCCACTGTCCTTCAGGCCCCTCCATTAGGTGGCCCAGTCCAGAAGACATCTGTGTGAAAGACGTGGCGGCCATGTCTCCCCGAGCCTCGGCGTTGTGACCTGGTGCCGGCATGCAGAATGACTCAGGTGCTCTTGGAGAATAGACGGAGCAGAGGTGCTGCTGGAGGAGGGGGAGGAATAGCAGATAAGCCGCTGCCAGCAGAGGGTCTTATCTCATGGACGAGATTCAGCTGCGGCCAAGGGAGAATGCCATGAAATATTCATGAGACAGACATGGAAACCGTCCATGAATACAGAATGACCGACGCCGCTCCTACACGGGAAAATATAGCACCTGGAAGGATAGCCTGCGCCGCCAGCACCATGTCAACATAGCCAAATGGACACCTGCCCCCCAGAGGCCACCTTCATAGAGGGGCAGTTATGTCATAAACAAAGGGAAACGAGGGAAAAACCGTCCATGAATTTAAAAGACAACCCCCGCCCCTCACGGAAAATATAGCCCTGAAGATAGCCTGCGCCGCCAGCACCACGTCAACATATCCAAATGGACACCTGCCCCCCAGAGGCCACCTTCAGAGAGGGGCAGTTATGTCATAAACAAAGGGGACACGATGGAAACCGTCCATGAATACAGAACAACCAATGCAGATCATACACAGGAAAATATAGCACCTGGAAGGATAGCCTGCGCTGCCAGCACCACGTCAACATATCCAAACAGACACCTGCCCCCTTGAGGCCACCTTCAGAGAGGGGCAGTTATGTCATAAACAATGGGGACACGATGGAAACCGTCCATGAATACAGAACCCCCACCCGCTCCTACACGGGAAAATATAGCACCTGGAAGGATAGCCTGCGCTGCCAGCACCACGTCAACATAGCCAAACAGACACCTGCCCCCCAGGGGCCACCTTCAGAGAGGGGCAGTTATGTCATGAAACAAAGGGGACACGATGGAAACCGTCCATGAATTCAGAGCGACCGCCGCCGCTCCTGCACGGGAAAATATAGCACCTGGAAGGATAGCCTGCGCCGCCAGCACCACGTCAGCATAGCCAAACAGACACCTGCCCCCAGGCCACCTTCAGAGAGGGGCAGTTATGTCATAAAAAAAGGGACCAAGGCCTCCGGAAAAGGAAAACCCCAAAGAGTCCCAGGTTGTACCCTTCAGGATATGGCGCTGCCGAACTAAGATGCAAAAAGAACATAGTGACTCTTCCATTAAGACTAATTAGGACAGAACAGGTTATCAATAAAGTGTGGGCCCAGAGGAGCGCGGGCAGCTGTGGGCTGTCACCAGGGCCGGGACGAGGGGTAGGCGACCGCCTAGGGCACCACTTCCTCCCAGGCTGAAGAGGGGGCACAAGGAGGCATGGAGTGGGCTGAATTTGCCATGTGGGAGGCGCTTTGGGCCTTATTTGTCTAGGCCACCAGAACACCTTGTCCCAGCCCTGGCTGTCATATGGACAGTGCAAGATTTATATGATTCCTCCCACAAGACCTGAACATGGAAGTGACTGACCGAAGAAGGAGGAGTGAAGAGAATGTAAGAGGCTGACCGAGGGGCATCACCCTCTATAGACCCCAACATGGCTGACTGTGCTTGGAAGTGCAGCTCTGGAGTCCATACTGCTGCTGTAGCAAGATAAATACTGTGCAGACTAAGAGAAGAGGAACATCGCTGAGTGTTAAAGGGTTTGTTCACATGGTTCCTCCAATCTTATGTGCATTTCTGAGACACAAGGCCGAGGCTGCACCGTTGCAGTGGGTCTGTGGCAAACCTTATTGACGTGCACGGGCTGCGGATTTCAGACTGCCAAACAGGGCCTTAGTATTTGGGTGCAGGGGCCCTGTGCAGATGGGTGTGATGGGGGGTCTGTTGGACCCTGCAGGTGGGCTGTAGTATTCTCAGCGCTGTGCCACTTCCTGCGGTGACTGTAAACAAGCTGTACCTACGCGCAGGCCCCAGACAGTCCACAGGGAGCGATGCTCAAAATAACCCTCCCTCGTCCCTGCAAGCAGATCCGACATAATGACTCGTCCTCAGGGGCCGCATGTGTCACGCAGGCCAAACACGGAGACGGCAAGCCAGCTATGGGCGACACGCGGGCGCAGAGTTCACTGCCCACTGTGCCCACAGGGTAGCTCCAGCAGAGGGGGGCAATGCTGCTAGAAAGGGTGGGAAAAGCAGACGTCTCTGGGTAACATCCCTGTCTGCATCACTGCTGCCCACCCCAATGCCAGCAATGGGGGCACAAAGAGGCACCACCCGGACGGAGCCCCTGGGACTACAGATTACTAGAAGCAGATGCCAGATTACAGGAATTTGAGTCAGAGGCTCCCATCGTCTGCAGCTGAGCGGCAGCTGCTTCCAGGCATCATCTCTCATCCCCCAGGCAAGAGCCGAAGAATGGGGCAGAATAGAAGCAGAGCCCCCAGCAGGCAAGAGAGGGGCTCCTGAGGAAAATGCTGGGGGATGGGGGGCACAATACACAGCTGTCCATAGAGTCATGAGATTTATGATTGGTGCCCAGGACCCATCACAGCAATTTCAACGTGTCCGTGCCAAGATTTATCAGCCGCCTGGGGCCAGTGTAATCAATGAGCAGGGGCAATGCTAAAACCTCTGTGTGACAGATCTGATCATAAGCTCCTGGGTCAAATCAGTAACAAGGGCCTTAATGATCACCCGTCATGTATAGCAGAGCCGCTCTGTGGCCATGTAGTCAATCAGCCGCACTGGTGGATGGGTGATGGAGCTCGGACTGAGGAGACGCCGCATCTTAGATGTCCTCACACTGGTTGAGGAACTTTGTTTAATCTCCAGTGGGAGCCAAAGCGTCTGTACATGAGGATTAGGCCCCTTCTTTGGTTGGCAGGTGGTGCTTGGAAGAGAGGTCCCACTATAGGGCAGGTGCCAGTGGCCGTCTGGCATGGTCCTGAAAGGCGTAGCTGGTGGATGTCCACACCTAGAGCACCACATGGGGGTAAGTGTAGGTCTAGGGTAGAAGCGTCTCCGCTGTAGAGTCCATGGGGGAACTCTCCAATCACTCATCTTGTTTGGTTCTCTATTTGAAGATCCTAAAAACCAGGAGGGCACAGCATAGGGTGACCGGCACCGAGTACAGGCGCAGCACATATTACAGGCTCAGCTTTGAGGCACAACCCTCCGAAGGACCCTCACTTGTGTGCTGCAGGCTCGTATCCATCGCACAGATCCTGTGTACACAGCTCTCACCAAAGACAATGGAGAACTTGAAAAAAAGGGGCCAGAGTCCAGTGTAGGCGCGCGCACAGGTCGTTGTGCATGATCCTCCCATTGTGGGATAACGAGCAGATGGAACTGAAACATGAATTGGGTCTATTCTGTGAGATGAAATGTCTCCTCCAATTCCATCTGCTGCTATGTCCTGAAGGATTGTGGCTCCGTCACACTTTGGCCCCTCTTTCCAGTTCCCGTACAGGAGTCGGAGACTCCTCGGATGGGAAGAGGCTTGTGTGGGCCCACTTCATCGCTCCTGGTCTTTCTTCTGAGGCAGGAACCTCTGCTGCACCTTTTGTAGTCTGGGTGGTGGGAGATTTGCAAGAGAAAGGTTGGGGGGTCTTCTACCAGCTCTCCAGCCTCAGGTTTTTGAGCAGGTGTGACCTGTACCAGGGTCTGTGGAGGAAACTCGAACATCTCGTCTCAAAACCATGAGGAGATCTCCAGAGTGAATCCTTGCTCGGATTGTATGACAGACACTCATCTTTGATTTTTGAGATGGAAGAGTGTCAGTGAGGAGAAGGTGAGACTGGAGAGTGAAGGCTTGGTGGACCACTACAAGGGTTAGGCCCTGTTCAAACGGTGGATTGAGGCGCGGATTTTGCCGCGGGTTCCGACGCGGTTTCCGCGGCCAAAACCGTGCCCAAATCGCGGCCAGTTTATAAACATGGTTTCCTGTGGGAAACCGCGTTAATATTCACACGCCGCGGGTTTGGCCGTGGCTTCGTGGCCGCGGCCAAACCCGCGCGTGTGGAGAACTCTCCTGTCAATTCTTGACAAGGAGTGCTCTGCCGCGGGTGGTGCGCTGCTGGGCCGTGTCTCGCTTTGCCCCCTGCTATTAATTTGCATGGCGGCAAACCCTCGGCGCAAGCTGTGGCACAAACCACGCCGAGACCACGCCCAGTGCCCGCGCCACAAACCCGCGTCGGGAGACACAAGTTTGCGGCAAGGCTCGACGAGGTTTTGGCCGCGGCAAAACCTGCGGCCAAAACCGCCGTGTGAACTTGCCCTTAGTCTTCCACGTACCGACTTCCTTGGTCTATCTGGGCAGTGTACGTACGTCACCAGAGCCCTACTGGACAAGGGTCTAGAACAGGGGTGTCAAACTCATTTTCACCGTGGCCCACAACAGCATTGTGGTTGCCCTCGAAGGGTCATTGGACTGTGGGTGGGTGCCTTGGTAGGACTGCTAGAGCTGTGCCACCAGCTGTGAGTTGCACAACAGCTGTGTCTAAGCTCTCAGGGGCCACATAAAGGAGTGTGGTGCATCAGATTCCGCCCTCGGACCTTGAGACCTGTGGTCTAGAACCTGTTTTTCCAGCACTTGTGGGGAAATGGGTTGCACTGAGTTAAGAGGAAGGTGATGTATGGCACAAGGAGGTTAGGGGTTTGCCTGTGGTCTAGTGGACACCTTTCATAGGATCAGTGTTGGCCACCTCTGGGATGAGAGGGGTCTTTGTGGGTACTGTCCCGAAGAGAGTGGTTTTGGCTTTTCTTCTCGGAATGGAAGACAAGAAGGTGAGTGAAAGACATGCGCAGACCACAGACAACTTCTGGGATACACCACCCCAGTGCTGAAGGCGACGAGGTTTGGGAAGTGGAAGATATGTGCTAGGGACAATTTGAAGTTTTGGAGCTATAATGCAAAATATTGTCTCCAGGAGGCGTATGGACCATTTCCTGCTTCATTGTTCCTTCAATAGGGGCACACAGGTGGGCATCTATCAGCGGGCCCAGGCTGCCTGCTGTCTCTTATCCTTGGTGGGCCTAATGGGCATTCAAGAACCTGGGTGGCCAAGATCAGAGCTTGTTATTTGTAGTCCGCATAGTGGGACGCATGGCGTTTGGTGATCACCCGGCAGATGATCCTCCCCGAGGGAGCGGTCATTAGGAGCATCATCGGAGACCTACGTATGGGAGGACGGCCAGGAGTAGGGCTTCGCTCTTGTGGGGGGGCTTCTCTTTTAAGGTGCCTTACTCTAGATGTCTCCTCTCCCGGTGTCGGCTGCCATGGCTCCTGTAGCTTCTTGTTTCGGTTTTCATGGACACAGGTCATAAGGGGCTTGCAGGTTTCTACACCTGAGCCCTGGTCGTGCGGGGATGACCAAGACCTCTTAGGTACAAGGTTATGAAGGTCCAGTAAATGGTAAGTCTGGCAATTTTATGTTGCTGTATATATTCATATTTTGTAGTTTGGGAGCAGCCGATAAGTGGGAGTTCGAGGTGTTTTGGAGACTTGGGTGCTTTGGACTTGACCTCCAGAGCCATCCTCTGGGTGAGGAGATCCTGTTTGTGCCATCACAATTTAAAGGACAGTTCCATTAAGTACATGGATAAAATATACTAACAAAGAAATGCAGGTTATTACACCACCGAGCTCTCTGCAGGACGTTGCTCTGTACCGACCCTGCAGAGCATTGCAGCCTTTCTTCTCTAGAATGACTGAATATGATGAGGAGCCTTAACCCTTCCCTCCCTGCCGCCTCTTGGAGCAAAACCTATTAGTGTGTAATCCCGTCAGTTTATTGGCTCTTAGCATCCGCTCCGTCTACAGATCAGCTGTAGGTTATAAATCACTGTGACCCCGGCGTCCCCGATTGATCGCCGCCGCTTCGGTCTTCATCACTACTGTCAGGGACTGAGTTAAACGCCCCCCTGCCCGGCCGGGTGTGATGAGGGGGGGTTGCTATAGGGCTTCCCTCCCCCCAGAAGGATCTGCTGCCCTGGAGGGGGTTATTTTTATACAGAGCGACGTATTGTGTCACAGACAATGGCAGCCGGCAGGTGTCAGGTTGTAGGCAGCACGGAAGGCATCAAGCTGCGCCCTCTTCTATAGACACAAAATGCACAATTTACGTTCGCCAGTTATTCCGCGGTGTCAGAAGCCCCCCCCCCGCCGCGCAGGAACATTGCTACACATCTTCAGCGCGGAGCGGGGGTCCCTGCCTTCCCCCCATCACCCCCCTCCTCACCACAGGCTCCAGTGCGACCACCGGCATATCACACGGGTGCGCGGCGCAGCAACCACACGTACAAACTACAGCTTCATCCAACAGGGAGGATATTTTATTACAAAGCAAGTGAGGGGCGGAGAGGTCTCCAGTGTCTGACATAGTCCAAAACCAGTGAGAACGGTGGCTGCCCGGCCCTCAGCGGCTTCAGTCTGTGGTGGGTTTGGAGGGACTTTGGCCTTCTGGTGGTAAATGTGAGTTAACAGCGCCCCCAGCTGGTGACTCTGAAGCACTGGTGCCCCCGGCCGGCGACTCTGAAGCACTGGCGCCCCCGGCTGGTGACTCTGAAGCACTGGCGCCCCCGGCCGGTGACTCTGAAGCACTGGCGCCCCCGGCCGGTGACTCTTTAAGCACTGGCGCCCCCGGCGGGTGACTCTGAAGCACTGGGGCCCCCGGCCGGTGACTCTGAAGCACTGGCGCCCCCAGCTGGTGACTCTGAAGCCCTGGGGCCCCCGGCCGGCGACTCTGAAGCACTGGCATCCTCAGCCGATAACTCTGAAGCACTGGTGCCCCTGGCTGGTGACTCTGAAGCACTGGCGCCCCCGGCTGGTGACTCTGAAGCACTGGCGCCCCCGGCTGGTGACTCTGAAGCACTGGCGCCCCCTGCCGGTGACTCTGAAGCACTGGCGCCCCCGGCTGGTGACTCTGAAGCACTGGCGCCCCCGGCTGGTGACTCTGAAGCACTGGAGCCCCCGGCAGGAGACTCTGAAGCACTGGCCTCCTCAGCCGATAACTCTGTAGCACTGGTGCCCCAGGCTGGTGACTCTGAAGCACTGGCGCCCCCGGCTGGTGACTCTGAAGCACTGGCGTCCCCGGCTGGTGACTCTGAAGCACTGGCGCCCCCGGCTGGTGACTCTGAAGCACTGGCGCCCCTGCCGGTGACTCTGAAGCACTGGCGTCCCCGGCTGGTGACTCTGAAGCACTGGCGCCCCCGGCTGGTGACTTGGAGGTAAGGTCGCCCTCCGATTTTATTCCATGCTTGGATAACCAGTACTTGTAGCGCTTGGTTTTTGGTTTCATAAACAACACCACATCCATTGGCATCCGGACCGTATCAATGCCGTTCACCTGCAGGAAAAAATAATCAGTTTTACCCAAAAATCAATGCAGATACACCATGCACCCTGCTGTGTCCTGTATCCCCTAAACACAGTGGCAGCAGCGGGCACAGAGGAGAGCCACAGACTAGTGGTTCCGGGTCCCAGCTGCTCTGGAGGAGTCATGAGATTAACACATCAGAGAGGTGGGCAGCCCAGGACCTGTAGGAGCTAACGGGGCGGCCACTCTCCTCTCCCCGAGCCAATCATATTATTATGGGGCGACTTATCTGATGCCCCCGAAATCAGCCCCAGCAAATCACCGTCACTTAAAACCATTTCTCCCCGAACATGGTGATGGGCTCATACGGGATCTTCAGCGCTTCTACAGGCGCCACCACCCCTAACTGAGAAAGGAGAGGTGCGGGTCATCACCGGGCAAAAGCCACCACCAGCCACCATCACAGCACAGGGGTTCACTTACTTTTTCTCCCTGCTCTGTGGATATTTGCTACTAGTGAGTTATTAGTTACCTTGTGTCCACTCTGTATCACTGATCGGTGCAGAAGACCCGTACTACCCAGTGGTTCACTTACTTGTTGCTGCCACTGTGCGATCCGTCCTCAAGGCTCTCTGCAGACGCGCGCTCCTCCGCACACACGACGCTGTATTACTAAGTAGTAGCCGCCATGACACTTACGTTTTTCAGCAGGTTCCGCGCCACGATCTCCTTGTCCAGCTGCCACGCTACGTGCGTCTTCATTTCCACCTGCAGCCGGGACTTCTTCAGATAATTCACAGTCTGGAGGCGAGAAGCAGAGAAGGTCAGAGCGGCCGCACACAACATGGAGGGCGCGGGCACCCGCTGCTTGTACCGCTGCTAGAGCCTGACCTGCCCCATCAGCAGCTATGTCAGGACCTCAGCCCCGGAGGGGCACATTCATATACAAGATCTCATCTGTGCCAATCCGAGCGACGCCTGCAAATCAGGTCACTCTGCCAGCGCCACAACTGGGCAAAGTGGTGTGAGCTGGTCCATCTGTCACCCGGCTCTCCCACAGCCACCAAGGGCGGGGCGACACAGCAAGCACTCACCATCTCGCCCGTCCACGTCTGTTTCCTGCCTTCAAGCTTGCCCGCCTTCTGCATCTACAAGGGAGAAATAGGACCATCAGCCATCTCTGCAACACCTTGACCCCGCCCCTGCTATCCCGACCCCGCTATACCCTGACCCTGCCCGTTATCGCCTGACCACTCCCATCTGACTCCTCCTATTACCACACCTAACCCCTCCCATCATTCCTGACCTCTCTCCTTCATTCTGACCACTCCCACCCCTTGACTCCTCCCTTAACCCCCTCCCCTGACCACTCCCGTCATTCCCTGACCCCTCTCCTAACTCCTCCCCCTGTTATCCTCTGACCACTCCCCTCTCATTCCCTGACCCCTCCGCTAACTCCTCCCATCATTCCCTGACCCTTCCTCTAACTCCTCCTGTCTTTCCCTGACCCCTCCCCCTAACTCCTCCCCTGTCATTCCCTGACCCCTCCGCTGTCATGTCTGACCCCTCCCCTGTCGTTCCATGACCCCTCCCCTGTCGGTCCCTGACCCCTCCCCCGTCGTTCCCTGACCCCTCCCCCGTCGTTCCCTGACCCCTCCCCCGTCGTTCCCTGACCCCTCCCCTGTCGTTCCCTGATCTCCCGTCCGACTCCTCTCGTCTTTTCCGACCCTCCCCGTCGTTCCCTGACCCCTCCCCTGTCGTTCCCTGACCCGTTCCCTGACCACTCCCCTGTCGTTCCCTGACCCCTCCCGTCGTTCCCTGACTCCTCCCCCGTCGTTCCCAGACCCCGCCCCGGGCAATCCCAGACTCCGCCCCCGTCATTCCCTGGCCCCGACCCCTCATTCCCTGACCCCTCCCCCGTCTTTCCCTGACCCCTCCCCAGTGCTCACCCTTCTCTCCTCCTCAAACCTCTGCTTGTTTTCGGGGGAGGCGTAGACGGCGAGCCCCCCCGGCCAGCAGCTTGTTGCGGCCCTGCCCTTTGTCCACCAGCACCGTGTCCCCGCGGCTGCCCAGCCCTGGAAGAGACAGAGGACACAAGGAGCTGCCTGAGGCCGCACAGCCAGGGGAGCAGAGCGCGCCCGCCGCCCGCCTTACGGTGCACGTTCTGGGTGAGGATCAGCTCCATCTTGTCCTTGGGGCCATGCTTGGTGTCCTCCAGCACCCGGTAGATGCGGTGTCTCCGGGGGTGCAGGTACGGCTCCTTCCCTTCCTTGGCAAGAGGGACATTCCACCAACGCTCCACAACCACCGTCCCCTGAAATCACCCCCAAATAGATCAACAGAGGGGTGTGGGCGGAGCCTAAAGGTGTGTGGGCGGTTAGTGGGGGGGAGCCTAAAGGTGTGTGGGCAGTTAGTGGGGGAGCCTAAAGGTGTGTGGCGGTAGTGGGGGGAGCCTAAAGGTGTGTGGGCGGATAGTGGGGGGAACTAAAGGTGTGTGGGCGGTAAGTGGGGGGAGCCTATAGGTGTGTGGGGCAGTTAGTGGTGGAGCCTATAGGTGTGTGGGCGTTTTTGGGGGGGAGCCTATAGGTGTGTGGGGCAGTTAGTGGGGGGAGCCTATAGGTATGTGGGGGGAGCCTATAGGTGTCTGGGCAGTCAGTGGGGGAGCCTATAGGTGTCAGTGGGGGGAGCCTATAGGTGTCTGGGCAGTCAGTGGGGGGAGCCTATAGGTGTCTGGGCGGTTAGTGGGAGGAGCCTATAGGTGTGTGTCGGTTAGTGGGGGGAGCCTATAGGTGTGTGTCGGTTAGTGGGAGGAGCCTATAGGTGTGTGTCGGTCAGTGGGAGGAGCCTATAGGTATGTGGGCAGTTAGTGGGGGGAGCCTATAGGTGTGTGCCGGTCAGTGGGGGGAGCCTATAGGTGTGTGGGCGGTTAGTGGGGGGGAGCCTATAGGTGTGTGGGCGGTTAGTGGGGGGGAGCCTATAGGTGTGGGCGGTTAGTGGGAGGGTCTTAGGTTGTGGGGGACCCTTTAGGTGTCTGGGCAGTCAGTGGGGGGGAGCCTATAGGTGTCTGGGCAGTCAGTGGGGGGAGCCTATAGGTGTGTGGGTGGTTAGTGGGGGGAGCCTATAGGTGTGTGGGCGGTTAGTGGGGGGAGCCTATAGGTGTGTGGGCGGTTAGTGGGGGGGAGCCTATAGGTGTCTGGGCAGTCAGTGGGGGGGGAGCCTATAGGTGTCTGGGCAGTAAGTGGGGGAGCCTATAGGTGTGTGGGCGGTTAGTGGGGGGAGCCTATAGGTGTGGGGGCGGTTAGTGGGAGGAGCCTATAGGTATGTGGGTGGTTAGTGGGAGGAGCCTATAGGTGTGTGAGCGGTTTGTGGGAAGAGCCTATAGGTGTGTGGGTGGTTAGTGGGGGGAGCCTATAGGTGTGTGGGCGGTTAGTGGGGGGAGCCTATAGGTGTGTGGGCGGTTAGTGGGGGGAGCCTATAGGTGTGTGGGCGGTTAGTGGGGGGAGCCTATAGGTGTGTGGGCGGTTAGTGGGGGGAGCCTATAGGTGTGTGGGTGGTCAGTGGGAGGAGCCTATAGGTGTGTGGGTGGTTAGTGGGAGGAGCCTATAGGTGTGTGGGCGGTTAGTGGGGGGAGCCTATAGGTGTGTGGGTGGTTAGTGGGAGGAGCCTATAGGTGTGTGGGCGGTTAGTGGGGGGAGCCTATAGGTGTGTGGGCGGTTAGTGGGGGGAGCCTATAGGTATGTGGGGGGAGCCTTTAGGTGTCTGGGCAGTCAGTGGGGGGAGCCTATAGGTGTCTGGGCGGTTAGTGGGGGGAGCCTATAGGTTTGTGGGCGGTTAGTGGGGGGAGCCTATAGGTATGTGGGGGCGGTTAGGTGGTAGGAGCTATAGGTGGTGTGTCAGTGGGGGAGCCTATAGGTGTGGGGCGGTCATGGGGCGAGCCTAAGGGGTGTGGGGGTTTATGGGAGGGGCCCATAGGTGTGTGGGTGGTTTTGTGGGGGGAGCCTATAGGTGTGTGGGGCAGTTAGTGGGGGAGCCTATAGGTTGTGGGTGGTTATGGGAGGAGCCCAAGGTGGTGCGGTCAGTGGGGGGGGAGCCTATAGGTGTGTGGGTGGGTTAGTGGGGGGAGCCTATAGGTATGTGGGTGGTTAGTGGGAGGAGCCTATAGGTGTGTGCCGGTCAGTGGGGGGAGCCCATGGGATGTGGGTGGGGTTTTGGGGGGAGCCCAAGGTGTGGCCGGTCATGGGAGGAGCCTATAGGTGTGTGGGTGTTAGTGGGGGGGGGGGAGAGAGTCTATAGGTATGTGGGCGGTTAGTGGGAGGAGCCTATAGGTGTGTGAGCGGTTTTTTTTGGGGAAAAGTATAGGGTGTGGGGGGTTATTTAGGACCTTAAAAGGGGTGTGGGGGTTAGTGGGGCGAGCAAAAGGGGTGTGGGTGGGTTTGTGGGAGGGGCCCATAGGGGGTTTTGGGGGGTTATGGGGGAGCTATAGGGGTGTGGGGGGTTATGGGGGAGCCTATGGTTTGGGGGGGTTAGGGGGGAGGGGCCAAAAGGGGTGTGCGGTCAGGGGGGGAGCCAAAGGAAGTGGGTGGTTAGTGGGAGGAGCCTATAGGTGTGTGCCGGTCAGTGGGGGGGCCAAGGTATGGGGGGTCGTGGGGGGGCCTATAGGGTGTGGCGGTTAGTGTGGGGGGGAGCCCATGTATGGGGCGGTTTGTGGGGGGGGGTATAGGGGATTTGGGGGAGTGGGGGGAGCCTTAGGGATGTGGGGGTTTGTGGGGGAGCCATGGTTTGGGAGTTGTGGGGGGAGCCTATAGGTGTGTGGGGCAGTTAGTGGGGGGGGGGGAGCCTATAGGTGTGTTGGGGGGCAGGGGGGGGGGGCCCATAGGTTGGGGCGGATTTGGGGGGGGAAACCTATAGGTATGTGGGCGGTCAGTGGGGGGGGAAAAAGGTGTTGGTCGGTCAGTGGGGGGGAGCCTTAAAGGGGTGTGGGCGGGGGCCCGGGGGGGGGGAGCCTAAAAGGGTGTTTTTGGGGGGTCAGTGGGGGGGGAGCCTAAGGGGTTTTGGGCGGGTTTTGGGGGGGGAAACCTAAGGTTTGTGGGCGGTTAGTGGGGGGAGCCTATAGGTGTGTGGGCGGTTAGTGGGGGGGGCCTATAGGTGTGTGGGGGGTCAGGGGGGGGGGGGGGGGGTTTTAGGGGGTGGGCGGGTTTGGGGGGGGAGCCCATAGGTGGGGGCCGGGTTAGTGGGGGGGCCTATAGGGTTTTGTGGGTGGGTCGTGGGGGGGGGGGACTAAGGGGTTTTGGGCGGTCAGTGGGAGTAGCCTATAGGTGTGTGGGTGGTCAGTGGGGGGAGCCTATAGGTGTGTGGGCGGTTAGTGGGGGGAGCCTATAGGGTGTGGGGGGCGGTTTTGTGGGGGGGCCTAAGGGGGTGTTTGGGGGTCAAATGGGGGGGGCCTATAGGTATGTGGGCGGTTATGGGGGGGGGCTAAAGGGGTTGGGCGGTTGTTTGGGGGAAGGGCCCATAGGTATTTTGGGCGGTTAAAGGGGGGGGGCTATAGGTGTTGGGGGGGTTATGGGGGGGGCCTAAGGTATTGGGGGGTTAGTGGGGGAGCCCATAGGGGTGGGTGGGCAGTGGGGGGGGGGGGGGGGGGGGGGGGGGGGGGGGGGGGAAAACCTATTTGGGGTTTTGGGGGGGTTAGTGTGGGGGGAGCCTATAGGTGTGGGGCGGGTTTGGGGGGGGAAACCATAGGTTTTTGTGGGCGGTTTTGGGGGGGGGGGTAGGTGGGGGCGGTTAGTGGGGGGAACCCTTTTGGGTTGTGGGTGGTCCCGTGGGGGGAAACCAAAAGGTATGTGGGTGGTTTTTTGGGGGGAGCCTATTTGGGTTGGTGGTGGTTTTTTGTGGGGGGGAGTCTATATGTTGGGGCGGTTAAAATGGGGGGGGGCCAATTTGGGGTGGGGTGGTCATTTGGGGGGAGGCCCAAAAGGTAAATTTTTGGGCGGTTAGGGGGGGGGGGGGGGGGAAACCTTAGGTGTGGGGGGCGGTTAGGGGGGGGGCCTTTAGGGGTTTTGGGTGGTCAGTGGGGGGAGCCTATAGGTGTGTGGGCGGTCAGTGGGAGGAGTGTAGTGTGTCAGGGGGTGTGGCCTGTCGGGGCATAGTTGCCTATGGTGAATGCAGTCTCATAGCCGCAGTGTGTTCGCCGCTGTCGTTGTGGGGCCTCCCTACAAGATGAGTGCTGATTGGCTGATGTGCGTGCAGGACTCACCCGGGTCTGAGTGACGCACGGCGGCGGCCCGCGGTCAAACCCGGCCCGGGTTTCAGGCGTCAAACTTTCCCACCACCACTCGGCACGGCGACAGCCAAGGGCAACGCGTGCGGAGGGGGCGGGGAAAACACGCGGGCCCTCGCGTCACGTGAAACCCCCAGCGCTTTCCCCCCGGGGAGAGGGAGTGTGGGGGGAATACCCAAAGTTTAAGCGGGGAAAAGGGCTCCCCCCGTGGGGCCGCCCATTTTTTGCTGGAACCCCATACCCCCAGACTCCTGTCCGTTCCTCCCCCCGTAGTCTTTGTTTTCCCGCAGGGAAAATATCTTTATACAGAGCTCCTCAGACTCCCACAAACCCTTTAAATTTCCCTGGTCGCAACCTTTTCGGGCTCCCCCCAACATTGGGGGCGCAGCCTGTGGGGGCCCAAAACCCCCGGTGCCCCTGGGGTTTATGACAGGACCATTTATTATGAAAAAGGGGTCTTCCATAAAAAGGGGCCCAGGGCGCCTGCGCTATTTGATGGGAAAATGGTTGGGAAAAATTCTAATTATAAATGGCCCGGTGTGGGCCCCCCGGGCCCCTTTGGGGCCGGGTGGGGGGGCAGGGCCCCCGGGAGGGGGCACCTGGCCCCGGGGGAAGGGGGTTGGGGCTGCTCCCACTGGGGTACCAGATGATGCAGCCAGGAGCCCCACCATTGTCGGCTCCTCGGGGGCGGGACTTGCTGCTCCATCATTGTGATGTCATCAGTAGAACAGGCTGGATCTAGGTGATGTTCACAGTGTGTGGGAGGCCTGTGGCCCCAGAGCAGACCCAGAACTAAGGACCATTCACAGCCTCCTAGGTAAGGGGCTCCGGCCGGCCTCCTCCATCCCTCCGGCTTCATGGATTGGGGGCTCCGGCCGCCCTCCTCCATCCCTCCAGCTTCATGGATTGGGGGGGGTCCGGCCCGGGCCCCCCCCCCATCCCCCCAGCTTCTTTGGGTTGGGGGCTCCGGGGCCCCCCCCCTCCATCTTATGGATAGGGGGCTCCGGGGCCCTCCTCCTCTTTTTATGGGTTGGGGGCTCCGGCCCCCTCCTCCTCTAAAGGGTAGGGGTTCCGGCCCGGGCCCCTCCTCTTCCCAAAGGATAGGGGTTTTTCCCGGGCCCCCCTTTCCCCCAGCTTCAAGGATAGGGGTTTAAACCAGCCCCCTCCCCTTCATGGATTGGGGGCTGTGGTTTGGGCCCTGGGGACCGGGCATGTTCTGGTAGAACAGGGCAGAGCCCCTGGTAGATGCAGTTGCACCAAGCACAGACCCGTCCCCCATGTTGGATTCTTCTGGGACGTCACTGCTTTTATAACTCCAGATGCTCCTGCTGCTTTGCACAGTCCTTTACCGTTTTCCCCTTTTTCTCTTTGTATTGATTTCCCGCCCGGTGTACGGCCCAGGGAAAAGCGTTATTTTGGGGTTTATGTGGAAAAAGGTTTTTTAAAACCTTTTCACAATCTTTTATTAAAAAAAAATACTTTATTTTTTTATATCCCCATATCCCAGAAGCAAATTTTTTCAGAACAAAAGGGGCCGGGTCCATCTTCTATACCTCAGTATTTTTTTACGGTTTCTTTTTGTTCTTGAAAAATGACCCCGGGAGGGAAACCTCCGGGGGGGGCGGGTCACTGCTGCCCCTGGCATTCCTGAGTTGAGGCGCCTCGGGCTGAAGGTGGAAATCCGGGGCAGACGCACCCTGAGACTTTTTGGGACGCTGTAAGTCGCACACTATGGTCGCTCCCTTTTCCGTGTATTTCGGGGGAAATAGTCCCGGATCCGTTTTATGGGAAACCCCGGGGGAAACCCCTCCCCCTCTTTGTGTTTTGACCTGTGGGGTTTCAGGGTTTCGTTCTGGGCCCCTTTGGGGACCTTACCGAAAAACGAAAAAAGGGGGGGGGACAGGAAACACATTACAATTTTCCCTTTCTCCCCAAAGGCCCGGAAATTTTTCCGTCCCCCATGGGCTCGGGGGCCCAACCCTGTCGTCCCGGGGTCCCCGAGTTCCAAATACAAGCAAGGACAGGACACGCTGCGCTGGTTCGGACTCCTCACCAACCGGCGGCTCTTTCTGGATTCTGCAGCCAAGTTCTTGGAGGAAGCGGACAATGAAGGGTGAGGGGAAAAAAGGGCCAAAACCCCCTCACCCCAGACTGTGATTTGGTTTTCACGTTGGGTTTTAAAGGTTTTTGCCACAAAGTTATGTTGCGTGGGATCCCCCAAAATGGGTTTTTTAATCACTTTTCTAAATATAAATTTTATTTACAAAAAGCGAAGCCTCTGGGGGTACAGCATTGCTCAATCCCCCCTTTGTTTTTCCTGACCCGTTTACATTAGGAGCTGACTGGCTGACTTGCTTTTTTGCACTTATCCCGAAATCAGGGGAAAAAGAAGGAGCTTGCAAGGGGCTGGGGAGAAAATTGCAGTGTATACGGGGTGTCTGCTGTATAGAGAATTTCCCCTGGTTGAATTTTATAATTTTGAGTTAAAATTTTCAGACGCTCCCTGCTTCCTCCCTCTCTGCTCACCCCCATGACTGCATGCCTTGTTTATCTTCTCTCCTGATCAGATAAGAGGTAAGGATCTCACTTAGTGGCAAAACCCCTTTAACATCCAGACCATGCTGGTGCTTTCAGGTAGGATCACACGGCTTAAGGGTTTTTAAATAAATTGGCCCCGCGTTTTAGCTGAAAATTATTGGTTTATATGCACAAAATGGGGCACCACAATTTTCCCCCCGAAAAATTATAGAGGTTTTTGGATTACCGTTGTCCCCCCCCACGGTTTCAATAAATTTTTTATCTAAAGCAAAGGGGGAGAAAATTGGGCATGGGCCCTTTTTTAGTGGCGAATACGCGCGTGACCCAAAGCAGGGCTTTTGGGGCCGTCCGTGTTTTGGGGGAATTTTGGTTGGGAAAAAACCAGCGCCAAAAAGTCGTTTTGAAAAAAGGGCCTTTTTTGGGTTTGGGTCTTCCTTTTCCCGATCCCCAAAAAACCTGTTTCATCAAGAAAGCTAAAGATTTTGGGGCCCAGGTCTAATTTTTCCGCTCGGGGGGGAAAAGGAGCCCATGTTCTTGTGGTTTAGTCTCTTGTGTGCCGATTTCCATGTCCTTTTCTTCCTTGCAGCCTGGCCGCCTTATTGGAGTTTGTGGAATTGAAGATGGACACGATTTACGTGCTCTTGGGCGTCAGTAGAGAACAGGCGGACAGAGGTACAGGGAGCGATACGGGTGGATGGGCCTTATGGCAGATCGTGGGAGGGGGTAGAGGAGATTGATGCGCTATGTTCTTGTTCACAGGGCGCCTGCTTAGAGGTTTCAGTTATGTCGGCTTCGAGGTTGTAAGGCCAGACCAGCGGCATTGGTTCCCGACCTGCACCGACAACATCTTCTTGGTCTACACCCTGGACAGAGCCGCCGCAGCCCGGGGTATCAAGGGCTACACTAAAGATAAGCTATAGCTAGACCTGAATAAATGCTGCAGATGGAGGAGGCGGGCGGGAAATGAACAGAGCAACTTTTATTAACACAAATGATATATACAACTGGTAAACATGGGAGGACTGGAACGTGCAACAGCGCAAAACGGCGTCCGAGGGGGCCGAGCCCGGCCTAATCATCAACCACGATGACATCACTGCTGGAGCTCAGGACGTCTGCAGAGAGAGAGGAACAACAGTCAGGGGAGACGTGAGCGCGGGAGGAAAGGGTGGCAGGGGGTGCAAAGTGGTGGGACGAGCGGGCTGGAGGGTGAGCGAGACAAGCGAGCCAGAGGGCAGAAGAAGAGTGTGCTTTTTGTACTATGCCACAGACAGTAGAGAGGGGGCATGTAGCGTGCCAGGCGGTAGAGAGGGGGGCATGAAGCGTGCCAGGCGGTAGAGAGGGGAGGGGGCATGAAGCGTGCAAGGCGGTAGAGAGAGGGAGGGGGCATGAAGCGTGCAAGGCGGTAGAGAGAGGGGGCATGAAGCGTGCCAGGCGGTAGAGAGGGGAGGGGGCATGAAGCGTGCCAGGCGGTAGAGAGGGGAGGGGGCATGAAGCGTGCAAGGCGGTAGAGAGAGGGGGCATGAAGCGTGCCAGGCGGTAGAGAGGGGAGGGGGCATGAAGCGTGCCAGGCGGTAGAGAGGGGAGGGGGCATGAAGCGTGCCAGGCGGTAGAGAGGGGAGGGGGCATGAAGCGTGCCAGGCGGTAGAGAGGGGGCATGAAGCGTGCCAGGCGGTAGAGAGGGGGCATGAAGCGTACCAGGCGGTAGAGAGGGGGCATGAAGCGTGCCAGGCGGTAGAGAGGGGGCATGAAGCGTACCAGGCGGTAGAGAGGGGAGGGGCAGGAAGCGTGCCAGGCGGTAGAAAGGGGGCAGGACGCGTGCCAGGCGGTAGAGAGGGGGCATGAAGCGTGCCAGGCGGTAGACAGGGGGCATGAAGCTGCCAGCGTAGAGAGGGGCATGAAGCGTGCCAGGCGGTAGAGAGGGGCATGAAGCGTGCCAGGCGGTAGAGAGGGGAGGGGGGCATGAAGCGTGCCAGGCGGTAGAGAGGGGGAGGGGGCATGAAGCGTGCCAGGCGGTAGAGAGAGGGGGCATGAAGCGTGCCAGGCGGTAGAGAGAGGGGGCATGAAGCGTGCCAGGCGGTAGAGAGAGGGGGCATGAAGCGTGCCAGGCGGTAGAGAGGGGGGCATGAAGCGTGCCAGGCGGTAGAGAGGGGAGGGGGCATGAAGCGTGCCAGGCGGTAGAGAGGGGGGCATGAAGCGTGCCAGGCAGTAGAGAGGGGGCATGAAGCACAGAGTGAGACACCATGAAACTATAAAGAAGAACAAACAACCCCACCACCGTCCACCCCGTGCCATAGCTGTGGGGTTCTAGCAGTGGGTGTCGGGGGACTCCTGTGACTATAGTGTTGCTAGGAGGAGACGAGCCCTCACGTTGCCACCACCGGGTGCAGTTTACCAGAAGCCCGCGCCGCTTTCCTCACACCCGTCTGGAGCTTCTCGCTGTCTTCCTCACTGTCGGAGCTGATGGTGATGACTTCTCCGGAGGAGCAGGTAAGGACAGAGCTGGTGGAGGCCTCGTCCGTGCAGTAGAAGAAGCAGCCGCGAGGGGAGTAGATGCTGCTGTCCTCCAGGGCGGAGGACACACGGCTCTGCCCCTCCGAGGCTGTGGAGGAAGAGCGGGACACCTCCACGAAGGACTCCGAGCACTCGGTGGAAGAGCTTATGTCCTGGGAGGAGGGCTCGATGGACGGGCTGGCGGACGCGGGGTGGTCACCATCAGTGATGTGGATTTTAGACATACTCTGCTCCAAGCTGTCCGCTTCCTCCACACTCTCCAGGCAGGACGGGGGGCTGGAGAGGACGCTCTGCTGGTGCTCAGGGCTGGGGTCGGCGCGAATGATCTCAATCGACTCATCTGGGATGTAGGTATCTGAGCATTGATCAACCAAGATGGCAGCGACATTCAGGATAGAGCAGACTACGGAGAAAATCCAACCCCTGACCTAGTGCCCAGCGGCCGTCACCCACAGGGGGCAGTCGCCTTAGTACATACCCTGTCGCTATAGAGGCGCCGAGGTGGGCATCATCAGAACGAGGTGGGGGCACAACAGGAGATGGCACTGCCCTGGGAGGGGGGGGGGGTACTAACCCAAGACTGCCTGCTGATACCCTACACACTTACCAGATGCCAGGCGCTCCTTCTCTTGCCAGCTGGAGAGGCTGCCAGCTTCTGACCTCACAGACAGGTTGGTAACTTCTTCCTGCAGGAGGCAGAACACAGTGAGCACTGACCTAGAGCTGCGGGCATTAGGTGAGGGGGACGAGCGTTACTCACCAGAAGGCGGGACACCAGAGATTCATCGTCATCGGCTTTCATGGGGCTCACCCTGCACTCGACGGCGTGACCCTGGCGGATCAGCTCCAGCCCAATGTCCAGCATCTGAGGAGGCGGACAACAATGACCAGAGGGCACCGACCTCATGCTGGGTTATATCCCCACATCCTATAATATACTGCACTGTGGGAGACTACTGGCCCCATAGACCGCACTCTACTGGCCCCATAGACCGTGGGAACTCTACTGAACACATATACTGCACCATGGGACACTCTACTGGCCCCATATACTGCACTGGGGGAGACTACTGGCCCCATAGACCGCACTCTACTGCATTGTGGGACACTCTACTGGCCCCATATACTGCACTCTGCAGCACCGTGGGGCACTCTACTGGCCCCATAGACCGCACTCTACTGGCCCCATAGACCGCACTCTACTGCACCGTGGGAACTCTACTGACCACATATACTGCACTCTGCTGCACTGTGGGAGACTCCACTGGCCCCATATACGGCACTCCACTGGCCCCATAGACCGCACTCCACTGGCCCCATAGACCGCACTCCACTGCACTATGGGAGATGACTGTATGGAGCTTGGTGTAAACACTACAATGCCCTGGACGCAGCGTGGCATGTACAGCCGGAGAGTATACAGCAGCGTGTACCCTCCCGGGCAGGGGTGGACTCACGGGGTCAGCGGCGGGGTCGTACAGCTGGATCTGGAAGCAGCGCGACACCCCAGGAGACGGGAAGCTGCAGATTTTGGCGAGCAGTGGTTTCCACTCAGCGCAGTGCGACAAAGCGTCAAAAGCATCCAGAGCCCGATCCGACCACGCTCCTCCTGCCGGGAGAAGGGTCTGCAGTCAGAGACAGCTCAGATGGCGTTCGTGTCCAGTACAGTCTGACCAATATGGCCACCGCTGGGACTCCCACCCACCTAGTAGTATCCCCGCTCTCATGCGTCAGCATACAGAGCTTTATCTTCATCTGTTCCAGGGAAAGCTGGGTGACAAGCAGGAGGGCCATCACTATGGCTCCCAACAGAATTGTCACCCAGATTTCCTAGAGTCGAGTTGTTGTTTGAACGGCGGCCATGTTGGTTGTCACTCAGCTCTTCCAGTTCAAAGTGAAGAGGCTTGTACAAGGGATTGGGAGCGATCACTCACCTCGGGGGGCGACACCGGAGAGGCGGCATTCAATGGCCTGGAATGGGAGACTCAGGAAGTCACTCCTGGAAGAGAGCACATTGGTAGTTAAGCAGGATAGGAGGCGGGCAGCGGCGGGCAGGGGCGTGGTGCTGCCACTCACCGCAGCGGGTACAGGTTCTCTTTGGCCGTGTCCCAGTTGTCGCCATAGTCCACGTAGAATAGGTCAACATTTCCGTTTTTCAGAAAGCCCAGCACCTCTGCCCGGTACCAGAAATGATCGCTGTGGAAGGGAGCAGCCACAATGTCGCCCACCAGGATCTCCGGCACCGTCTCCTGGGTAGACAATGAGAACATAAGCGGAAGGGGCCAAAAATACAGATGCCAGCACAAGTGGGAGGAGCAAGACACCCAATTACACCACCCCCTGAGGACACAAGTGGGAGGAGCAAGACACTCCCCTGAAGGTACAAGTGGGAGGAGCAAGACACCAAATGACACCACCCCCTGAGGACACAATTGGGGGGAGCAACCACTACCCCCTGAGGGCACAAAGTGGGAGAGCAAGACATCGCCCTGAGGGCACAGTGGGAGAGCAAGACACATCCCGTGAGGACACAAGTAGGAGCAGACGCCAATAGACACCACCCCCTGAGGGACACAATGGGCGGCAGCACCACTACCCACCCTGAGGTCACAATTGGGCGGAGCAACCACTACCCCCTGAGGGCACAAGTGGGCGGAGCAAGACACTCCCCTGAGGGCACAAGTGGGAGGAGCAAGACACTCCCGTGAGGACACAAGTGTGAGGAGCAAGACGCCAAATGACACCACCCCCTGAGGACACAATTGGGCGGAGCAACCACTACCCCCTGAGGACACAATTGGGCGGAGCAACCACTACCCCCTGAGGGCACAAGTGGGAGGAGCAAGACACCACCCCCTGAGGGCACACGTGGGAGGAGCAAAACAATTGACACCACCCCCTGAGGACCAAGTGGGAGGAGCAAGACCCCAAATGACACCCCCCCAAGGATACAAGTGGGAGGAGCAAGACACCAAATGAAACCAACCCCTGAGGATACAAGTGGGAGCAGCAGCCATAGACCCCTCAATCACACACCATAACCAGCCACTAGAAGTTAGGATTTAAAGGGGTGTGTCGTTAGTCATTGGGGGCTGGACGCACCCTCTTCTGCCTCTGGTAGTGGTCGCTCATCTCTGGGGTCAGTTTGTCCAGCTGCGAGGAGCGGGATCCCACAATCTGGATCCAGAAGTGTTCTGGGTTCTCCACGGCCGACACATAGACGTCCACGTACTCGTCTGCGCGAAAGCTGAAGTCTGGACTGGGAACTGGAAGAGAAAAGCAGGCTGTGAAGGGGGGGAAACAACATGGCGGCACCAGCCTCTGAGGTCACATGACCTCGTCTGGAATTGGTGGCCCCCTGTTTCCAGCAGGGCAGCACTACGATTAGGAGCCCCGATGAAATAGGGCAAGATGGAGGCTTCAGTGTCTGGGGCCTGACATTACTCCTAGGAGCCCTGCTTCTAGGTCATAGAGGGGCCTGGAGACCCTAACGTAGGCAATCACCATAGTGCTGTGGTCCATCAGGCAGGAGGTGCTGGACGGGGCCCCCTGATCGGCCCCTGGTATTGGGCTCCACCCTATTGTCCAATGTATCATGCGACCACGGTCCAATAACCCAGAATGCTCGGTGTCTAGCCCCAGTTCACAGCCGGTTCCATTACCCTCAAACTTGCAGACGTTGTAGATGCCGTCGGCCGGGTTTTCTCGGGCCGGGGGGCTGTCCGCTGAGGGCCTGGCTTCTGTGTGGGGCGGCGGCTGCTTCTCCTCCTGGGGGCGCTCTGCGTCCTTCTTCTTCACCGCGATGATCTCTTTCCTGCGTGAGCGGAAGGTGGAGGATTCGGCCGCCCGGCGCTGGACAGCGGCTTCCTCCTCCGACGCCTTGTGGAGGAGAGTCTGAGGGGAGAAAGGGGTGGTGAGGAGGGGGGACGCACACCTACCATTGCCCCATCAGTCTCTCAGCGCCCGCACCTTGGCTGCCTCCACTTGCTCCAGGGTCCCGGTGACGGTGACGCAGCGCGTTGTTGCCGCCTCGCTATAGTCCGCCCGCCGCTCACACTCGATTCTGGCTCCAGAGCTCCTGGTTATTTCCCGAATCCGCTCCCCCCCTTGTCCTGCAACCAAAAGAAGACAGAAGCCAGATACATGGGCAGCGCACCCCCGAACCTCTGCCCGCTCATACCGGGCACATGACTACAATGACAGGACTGCCGTATAGTGACACACGGGCAGTGCACCCCCGAACCTCTGCCCGCTCATACCGGGCACATGACTAGAATGCCAGGACTGCTGTATAGACTGACACATGGGTAGTACACCCCCGAACCTCTGCCCGCTCATACCGGGCACATGACTAGAATGCCAGGACTGCTGTATAGAGTGACACAGGGGCAGTGCACCCCCGAACCTCTGCCCACACATACCGGGCACATGACTACAATGACAGGACTGCTGTATAGAGTGACACACGGGCAGTGCACCCCCGAAACTCTGCCCACACATACCCGGCACAAGACTACAATGACAGCACTGCCGTATAGACTGACACACGGGCAGTGCACCCCCGAACCTCTGCCCACACATACCGGGCACATGACTAGAATGCCAGGACTGCTGTATAGACTGACACAGGGGCAGTGCACCCCCGAACCTCTGCCCGCTCATACCGGGCACATGACTAGAATGCCAGGACTGCCGTATAGACTGACACATGGGTAGTACACCCCCGAACCTCTGCCCGCTCATACCGGGCACATGACTACAATGACAGGACTGCCGTATAGAGTGACACAGGGGCAGTGCACCCCCGAACCTCTGCCCGCTCATACCGGGCACATGACTAGAATGACAGGACTGCCGTATAGTGACACTCGGGCAGTGCACCCCCGAACCTCTGCCCGCTCATACCGGGCACATGACTACAATGACAGGACTGCCGTATAGAGTGACACAGGGGTAGTCCACCCCCGAACCTCTGCCCGCTCATACCGGGCACATGACTACAATGACAGGACTGCCGTATAGAGTGACACATGGGCAGTGCACCCCCGAACCTCTGCCCACTCATACCGGGCACATGACTACAATGACAGGACTGCTGTATAGATGACAACACGGGCAGTGCACCCCCGAACCTCTGCCCGCTCATACCGGGCACATGACTACAATGACAGGACTGCCGTATAGACTGACACATGGGTAGTGCACCGCCGAACCTCTGCCTGCTCATACCGGGCACATGACTAGAATGGCAGGACTGCCGTATAGTGACACTCGGGCAGTGCACCCCGAAACCTCTGCCCGCTCATACCAGGCACATGACTAAATGCCAGGACTGCGTATAGACTGCACACGGCAGCCACCCGAACCTGCCGTCATACCGGCACATGAAACATGAAGCGACATGGCAGTGCACCCCCAACCTCTGCCCTCATACCTGGCACATGACTAGAATGCCAGG
This sequence comes from Phyllomedusa bahiana, assembly GCA_025379985.1. NCBI lineage: Eukaryota > Metazoa > Chordata > Amphibia > Anura > Hylidae > Phyllomedusa > Phyllomedusa bahiana. Next base: position 58,830 of record JAODAL010018776.1, read on the forward strand.
ACTGCCGTATAGACTGACACATGGGCAGTGCACCCCCGAACCTCTGCCCGCTCATACCAGGCACATGACTAGAATGCCAGGACTGCCGTATAGACTGACACACGGGCAGTGCACCCCGAAACCTCTGCCCGCTCATACCAGGCACATGACTAGAATGCCAGGACTGCTGTATAGACTGACACACGGGCAGTGCACCCCCAACCTGTGCCCGTTCATACCGGGCACATGACTAGAATGCCAGGACTGCTGTATAGAGTGACACACGGGTAGCGCACCCCCGAACCTCTGCCCACTCATACCGGGCACATGACTACAATGCCAGGACTGCCGTATAGTGACACACGGGCAGCGCACCCCCGAACCTCTGCCCACTCATACCGGGCACATGACTACAAACGACAGTGACATGGGCAGTGCACCCCCGAACCTCTGCCGCTCATACCGGGCACATGACTACAATGCCAGGACTGCCGTATAGTGACACACGGGCAGTGCACCCCCGAACCTCTGCCCACTCATACCGGGCACATGACTACAATGCCAGGACTGCCGTATAGTGACACACGGGCAGTGCACCCCCGAACCTCTGCCCACTCATACCGGGCACATGACTACAAAGACAGGACATGGGCAGCGCACCCCCGAACCTCTGCCCGCTCATACCAGGCACATGACGAGAATGCCAGGACTGCCGTATAGACTGACACACGGGCAGTGCACCCCCGAACCTCTGCCCACTCACAGCCTCCTGGTTTAGGACTAGAATGAAGGGGCTGCCGTACAGACAGACATGGACAGACGATGCTGATGGAAGCGGCGGGGATGGATGACGCTGGTGTTACCTATGATGCGGCCCATAGACCTGGCCGGGAAGTGGAGCTTGACCCTCAGCGCGGCGCCGCCCTGCAGGATCCGCTGCAGCAGCTGCTGGGTGTGGCGCACCTGCGCGGGGCTGCCCTTGATTGTCAGCTCATGGTGCCCATTTGGCGCGGCGCTCACCTCAATGTGGGCGTGACTCTGTGTCAGCTGCGAAAGAGAAACAGCAACAATTAGCATGGAGGTCAATGGTTGCCAGCAGCTCCGAGCGGAGGGACTCACCTGGTCAGAGATGGCGCCGTCCTGCCCTACCAGCAGCTCGGCCACACGCTGGGGGACGGTCACTCGCAGCTCATCCGCTCCATGCCAGGGGGCTACAAAAAGACAGACACGTTACAGGGCTGCGGGGGCCTCGGGCGCAGGGCATGGCGCAACTCACCTGTCCGGTACTTGGAGTAACACACGTACAGCAGCGCTGCGCCGCCCGCCACTCCCATCATCACAGCAACCTTCTGCCGGGGGCTGAGGCCGCTCCACCGCTCCATGGCCAAGGAGCTGCACAGACAACAAAAAAACACAGCGTCACCCATAGCAACCGACCCCGGCCGTCACCAGAGGAGACTCCGCCCCCCGCGGCCGGCCCGACTAGCGGGCGCTCACCTCCAGGCGCGGTGATAGACAGACAGACGGCCGATAACGCTGCTCCGGTGTGCGGCTGCTCCCGCCTCCAGCGATGTGAACACCCCGGGCCGGAGCGCTGCGCGTCTGAAGCCGCGGCTTGTGTGGGAGGCTTTAACCTCCGGGTGTAGCAAGATGGCGGATGAGCATGCGCACTGCTCAGGGCAGACGGGACCGAACGCTGAGAGCTGAGACTAGGAGGTAAGAAGTCTCCGAATACTTCCCGCGCCTCATCCCCCGACACTGCGCCCCCTAATGCCCCGCACCTCCCCCAATCCCCCGACACTGCGCCCCCTAATGCCCCGCACCTCCCCCAATCCCCCGACACTGCGCCCCCTAATGCCCCGCACCTCCCCCAATACCCCGACACTGCGCCCCCTAATGCCCCGCACCTCCCCCAATCCCCCGACACTGCGCCCCCTAATGCCCCGCACCTCCCCCAATCCCCCGACACTGCGCCCCCTAATGCCCCGCACCGCCCCCAATACCCCCACACTGCGCCCCCTACTGCCCCCGCACCTCCTCACCCAATACCCCCGACACTGCACACTTGCGCCCCCCTAATGCCCGCACAATCCCCCAAACCCCGACACTTCGCCCCCCTAATGCCCCGCACCTCCCCCAATCCCCCCCCCCGACACTCGCGCCCCAATGCCCCGCACCTCCCCCAATCCCGACACTGCGCCCCCTAATACCCCGCACCTCCCCTAATACCACGACACTGCGCCCCCTAATGCCCCGCACCTCCCCCAATCCCCCGCACTCCCCCTAATGCCCCGCACCTCCCCCAATACCCGACAACTCACTGCGCCCCAAATGCCCCGCACCTCCCCATCCCCCGACACTGCGCCCCCCCTAATGCCCCGCACCTCCCCCAATACCCCGACACTGCGCCCCCCTAATGCCCCGCACCTCCCCCAATACCCCGACACTGCGCCCCCCTAATGCCCCGCACCTCCCCAGATCCCCCGACACTTAACTCACTGCGCTCCCCAAATGCCCGCGCACGCTCCCTATCCAATCCCCCGACACTGGCGGCGCCCCCTAATGCCCCCGCACCTCCCCCAATTCCCCCGACACTCTGCTGCGCCCCCTAATGCCCCCGCACCTCCCCCATCCCCGACAACTGCGCCCCCTAAGGCCCCGCACCTCCCCCAATCCCCCGACACTGCGCCCCCCAAATGCCCGCACCTCCCCAATACCCCGACACTGCGCCCCCAAATGCCCCGCACCTCCCCCCAAAACCCCGACACTGCGCCCCCTAATGCCCCGCACCTCCCCCAATCCCCCGACACTGCGCCCCCTAATGCCCCGCACCTCCCCCAATACCCCGACACTGCGCCCCCTAATGCCCCGCACCTCCCCTTATGCCCCGCACCTCCCCCAATACCCCGACACTGCGCCCCCTAATGCCCCGCACCTCCCCCAATACCCCGACACTGCGCCTCATACCCCGCACCTCCCCCAATACCCCGACACTGCGCCCCCTAATGCCCCGCACCTCCCTAATGCCCCCACCTCCCCAATACCCCTACACTGGCGCCCCCCTAATGCCCCGCACCTCCCCCAATCCCCCGACACTGCGCCCCCTAATGCCCCGCACCTCCCCCAATACCCCGACACTGCGCCCCCTAATACCCCGACACTGCGCCCCCTAATGCCCCGCACCTCCCCCAATACCCCGACACTGCGCCCCCTAATACCCCGACACTGCGCCCCCTAATACCCCGACACTGCGCCCCCTAATACCCCGCACCTCCCCCAATACCCGACACTGCCCCACGCGTCCCCCTAATGCCCCGCACCTCCCCCAATGCCCCGACACTGCGCCCCCGAATGCCCCCCCACCACCCCCCCAATCCCCCGACACTGCGCCCCCTAAGGCCCCGCACCTCCCCCAATCCCCCGACAATGCGCCCCCCTAATACCCCGCACCTCCCCCCAATACCCCGACACTGCGCCCCCTAATGCCCCGCACCTCCCCCAACCCCCGACACCCCGCGCCCCCCTAAATGGCCCCGCACCTCCCCCAATACCCCGACACTGCGTCCCCTAATGCCCCGCACCTCCCCCAATACCCCGACACTGCGCCCCCTAATGCCCCGCACCTCCCCCAATCCCCCGACACTGCGCCCCCTAATGCCCCGCACCTCCCCCCAATCCCCCGACACTGCGCCCCCTAATGCCCCGCACCTCCCCCAATCCCCCCGACACTGCGCCCCCTAATGCCCCGCACCTCCCCCCACCCCCCGACACTGCGCCCCCTTACGCCCCGCACCTCCCCCAATCCCCCGACACTGCGCCCCCCTAATGCCCCGCACCTCCCCCAATACCCCGACACTGCGCCCCCTAATGCCCCGCACCTCCCCCAATACCCCGACACTGCGCCCCCTAATGCCCCGCACCTCCCCCAATCCCCCGACACTGCGCCCCCTAATGCCCCGCACCACCCCCAAAAAACCCCGACACTACGTCCCCCTAAGCCCGCAACTCCCCTTATGGCCCCGCACCTCCACAATACCCCCGACAAACCACTGCGCCCCCTAAGCCCCCGGTCACCTCCCCCAATACCCCGACAAACTGGCGCCTCAATACCCCCGCCACCCTCCCCCAATACCCCGACACTGCGCCCCCTAATGCCCCGCACCTCCCCTACTGCCCCGCACCTCCCCCAATACCCCGACACTGGCGGCCCCCTACGACCCGCACATCCCCCAATACCCCGACCCTGCGCCCCCTAATGCCCCGCACCTCCCCCAATACCCCGACACTGCGCCCCCTAATACCCCGACACTGCGCCCCCTAATGCCCCGCACCTCCCCCAATACCCCGACACTGCGCCCCCTAATGCCCCGCACCTCCCCCAATACCCCGACACTGCGCCCCCTAATGCCCCGCACATCCCCACTTCCCCCTACACTGCGGCCCCTAATGCCCCGCACCTCCCCCAATGCCCCGCACCTCCCAATCCATTACCCCCGACACCACTCGCGCCCCCTAATGCCCCGCACCCTCCCACAATACCCTCTACCTGCGCCCCCTAATGCCCCGCACCTCCCCCAATCCCCCGACACTGCGCCCCCTAATGCCCCGCACCTCCCCCAATACCCCGACACTGCGCCCCCCTAATGCCCCGCACCTCCCCTTATGCCCCGCACCTCCCCCAATACCCCGACACTGCGCCCTCTAATGCCCCGCACATCCCCCAATACCCTGACACTGCGCCTCATACCCCGCACCTCCCCCAATACCCCGACACTGCGCCCCCTAATGCCCCGCACCTCCCCTAATGCCCCGCACCTCCCCCAATACCCCGACACTGCGCCCCCTAATGCCCCGCACCTCCCCCAATCCCCCGACACTGCGCCCCCTAATGCCCCGCACCTCCCCCAATCCCCCGACACTGCGCCCCCTAATGCCCCGCACCTCCCCCAATACCCCGACACTGCGTCCCCTAATACCCCGACACTGCGCCCCCTAATGCCCCGCACCTCCCCCAATACCCCGACACTGCGCCCCTAATGCCCCGCACCTCCCCCAAGCCGCGCCCCCGATCCCGCCCCCCGAACACTGCGCCCCTAGATGCCCCGCACCTCCTCCCCCAATCCCCGACACATCTGCGCGCCCCCTAATGAGCCCCGCACCTCCCCCAATACCCCGACCCAGCGCCCCCCAATGCCCCCGCGCTCTTCCCCGACTCTGGCGCCCCCAATGCCCGCAACCTCCCCCCATACCCCGACACTGCGCCCCCTAAAACCCCGCACCTCCCCCAATACCCCGACACTGCGCCCCCTAATGCCCCGCACCTCCCCCCAATCCCCCGACACTGCGCCCCCTAATGCCCCGCACCTCCCCCAATACCCCGACACACTGCGCCCTCTAATGCCCCGCACAGCCCCCCAATACAGCCACTCTGCGCCCCCTAATGCCCCTCACCTCCCCCTATACCCCGACAACTGGGGCGCGCCCGCCTAATGCCCCGCATCTCCCCTAATGCCCCCGCACCTCCCCCAATACCCCGACACTGCGCCCCCTAATGCCCCGCACCTCCCCCAATACCCCGACACTGCGCCCCCTAATGCCCCGCACCTCCCCCAATACCCCGACACTGCGCCCCCTAATGCCCCGCACCTCCCCCAATACCCCGACACTGCGCCCCCTAATGCCCCGCACCTCCCCCAATAACCCCGGACACCTGGCGGCCCAATGCCCCCGACACCTCCCCCCAATACCCAGACACGCGCCCCCTAATGCCCGTCACCGACCCCCAATAACCCCGACACCCTGCGCCCCTAATGCCCCCGCACCTCCCCCAATACCCGACACTGCGCCCCCTAATGCCCCGCACCTCCCCCAAAACCCCACACAGCGCCCCCGAATGCCCCGCATCTCCCCCAATCCCCCCACACCCCCCAATACGCCCGACACTGCCCCCCTAAGCCACCGCACCTCCCCCAATACCCACACTGCGCCCCTCCCCCTAATGCCCCGCACCTCCCCCCAATACCCCGTCACGCGCCCTCCCAAAGCCCCGCACCTCCCCCTAATACCCCGACACTGCGCCCCCCTAATGCCCCCCACCACCCCCCACTACCCCGACACTGCGCCCCCCAATGCCCCGCACCTCCCCCAATACCCCGACACTGCGCCCCCTAATGCCCCGCACCTCCCCTAATGCCCCGCACCTTCCCCAATCCCCCGACACTGCGCCCCCTAATGCCCCACACCTCCCCCAATACCCCGACACTGCAGGTCGCGCCCCCTAATGCCCCCACCTCCCCCATTACCCCAAAGAAAAAAAAAAGAAAAGAAAAAACATAGCGCCCCCTAGATCCCCGCGACCTCCCCTCCAATACCCCGACACTGCGCCCCCTAATGCCCCGCACCTCCCCCCAATACCCCGACACTGCGCCCCCTAATGCCCCGCACCTCCCCCAATACCCCGACACTGCGCCCCCTAATGCCCCACACCTCCCCCAATACCCCGACACTGCGCCCCCTAATGCCCCGCACATCCCCCAATACCCCGACACTGCGCCCCCTAATGCCCCGCACCTCCCCCAATACCCCGACACTGCGCCCCCTAATGCCCCGCACCTCCCCAATACCCCGACACTGCGCCCCCTAATGCCCCGCACCTCCCCCAATCCCCCGACACTGCGCCCCCTAATGCCCCGCACCTCCCCCCAATCCCCCGACACTGCGCCCCCTAATGCCCCGCACCTCCCCAATACCCCGACACTGCCGCCCCCTAAAGCCCCGCACCCCACCAGATACCCCGAAAACAACTGCGCCCGGCCTAAATGCCCCGCACCTCCCCCAATCCCCCGACACTGCGCCCCCTAATGCCCCGCACCTCCCCCAATCCCCCGACACTGCGCCCCCTAATGCCCCGCACATCCCCCAATACCCCCCGACACTCCGCTGACGGCCGCCTCTGGCCCCCCTAATGCCCTCCATCACCTCCCCCAATACCCCGACACTGCGCCCCCTAATGCCCCGCACCTCCCCCAATACCCCGACACTGCGCCCCCTAATGCCCCGCACCTCCCCCCAATACCCCGACACTGCGCCCCCCAATGCCCCGCACCTCCCCCAATACCCCGACACTGCGCCCCTAATGCCCCGCACCTCCCCCAATACCCCGACACTGCGCCCCCTAATGCCCCGCACCTCCCCCAATAACCCCGACCCTGCGCCCCCTAATGCCCCGCACCTCCCCCAATACCCCGACACTGCGCCCCCTAATGCCCCGCACCTCCCCCAATACCCCGACACTGCGCCCCCTAATGCCCCGCACCTCCCCCAATACCCCGACACTGCGCCCCCTAATGCCCCGCACCTCCCCCAATACCCCGACACTGCGCCCCCTAATGCCCCGCACCTCCCCCAATACCCCATCTAAGCGCCCCCTAATTGCCCCGCACATCCCCCCATACCCAGACACTGCGCCTCATACCCCGCACCTCCCCCAATACCCCGACACTGCGCCCCCTAATGCCCCGCACCTCCCCCAATACCCCGACACTGCGCCCCCTAATGCCCCGCACCTCCCCCAATACCCCGACACTGCGCCTCATACCCCGCACCTCCCCCAATACCCCGACACTGCGCCCCCTAATGCCCCGCACCTCCCCCAATACCCCGACACTGCGCCTCCTACCCCGCACCACCCCCAATACCCCGACACTGCGCCCCCTAATGCCCCGCACCTCCCCCAATCCCCCGACACTGCGCCCCCTAATACCTCTCGCCTCACCCAATGCCCCGACACTGCGCCCCCTAATGCCCCGCACCTCCCCCAATACCCGACACTGCGCCCCCTAATGCCCCGCACCTCCCCCAATACCCCGACAAGACTGCTGCGCGCCCCCTAATCCCCCACCTTCCCCCAATACCACCCGACACTGCGACACTGCGCCTCATACCCCGCACCTCCCCCAATACCCCGACACTGCGCCCCCTAATGCCCCGCACCTCCCCCAATACCCCGACACTGCGCCCCTAATGCCCCGCACCTCCCCCAATACCCCGACACTGCGCCCCCTATGCCGCCGAACCCTCCCCCAACTAAGCCCCGGACACTGACCTCTACCCCGCGCGCCTCCCCCAATACGCCTCCGACACTGCGCACTCCTCCCCCGCCCTCATCCCTCGACACTGCGCCCCCTATTGCCCCACACCTCCCCCAATACCCGACACTGCGCCCACTAATGCCCCGAACCTCCCCCAATACCCCGACACTGCGCCCCCTAATACCTCTCGCCTCCCCCAATGCCCCTCACCTCCCCTCTAATACCCCACACATCCCCTAATACCTCCCCCCCCCCCCCACCCCCCCCCCCCGACGTCAGGCAGCCGGGCTGTATGGTCGCCCCCCGCCCAACCCCCCTCTCCCCCCCCCTGTCGGTCAGAGCCGGGCTGTATGGTCGCCCCCTCGTCGGTCAGAGCCGGGCTGTATGGTCGCCCCCCGTTACACTGTCAGTTGGTATGACCCGTCTCTCGCCCTATAGGTGCCCGTGCTGAGTGGCGCCCTCTTCCCCCGTCATGGAGGTGCACCCCGCCAGCGTGGTGTGGAGCCCGGGCCTGGACGCCGTCTCCCTCTCCATGGCCGGCCTGGAGGTGAAGCTTGGCTCTCTGGTGACTTTGCTTCTGCTCACCCTCATCAGCGGCCTCGCCCCGCTCCTCCTCTTCAGACGCCAGGCCGCCCCCGACATCTTGGGTAAGTGCTGCCCCCGCTGGTGCCGGCGCGTGGTGGAGTCAGGCGGTAACACCTGCGCTCGTTCCCTGTTGCAGGCGGACGCCGCAGGGCGCTGAGTCTCATCAGCTGCTTCTCCGGGGGAGTCTTCCTGGCCACCTGCCTCCTGGATCTGCTGCCCGACTACCTCTCCGGGATCAACGACGCCCTCATGAGGCTGAACATAACGGTGAGTGTGGCGGGCGCTGATAGCCGTATGACCCACGGTAGGTTTGGGTGGTCCTGGAGTCACCTCCTCTAGTTGGCGGTACGTTTGGGTGGTCCTGGAGTCGCCCCCTCTAGTTGGCGGTAGGTTTGGGTGGGCCATGTGTCGCCCCTCTAGTTGGCGATAGGTTTGGGTGGTCCTGGAGTCGACCCCTCTAGTTGGCGTAGGTTTGGGTGGTCCTGGAGTCGACCCCTCTAGTTGGCGCTAGGTTTGGGTGGTCCTGGAGTCGACCCCTCTAGTTGGCGGTAGGTTTGGGTGGTCCTGGAGTCGACCCCTCTAGTTGGCGGTAGGTTTGGGTGGTCCTGGAGTCGCCCCCTCTAGTTGGCGGTAGGTTTGGGTGGTCCTGGAGTCGCCCCCTCTAGTTGGCGGTAGGTTTGGGTGGTCCTGGTTTCGCCCCCTCTAGTTGGCACTAGGTTTGGGTGGTCCATGTGTTGCCCCCTCTAGTTGGCGGTAGGTTTGGGTGGTCCTTGTGTAGCCCCATCTAGTTGGCGATAGGTTTGGGTGGTCCTGGAGTCGACCCCTCTAGTTGGCGGGAGTTTTTGGTGGTCCTTGGGTTGCCCCCTCTATTTGGCGTTAGGTTTGGGTGGTCCTTGTGTTGCCCCCTCTAGTTGGCGGTAGGTTTGGGTGGTCCATGTGTTGCCCCCTCTAGTTGGCGGTAGGTTCGAGTGGTCCTGGTTTCGCCCCCTCTAGTTGGCGGTAGGTTTGGGTGTTTCTGGTTTCGCCCTTGGTGGTAGGATTGGGTGGTCCTGGAGTCGCCCCCGATAGTTAGGGGTAGGATTGGGTGGTCCTGGAGTCGCCCCCGATAGTTGGGGGTAGGTTTGGGTGGTCCATGTGTCGCCCCCGATATTTGGGGGTAGGTTTGGGTGGTCCATGTGTCGCCCCCGATAGTTGGGGGTAGGTTTGGGTGGTCCTGGTTTCGCCCCGTCTGGTTGGCGGTAGGTTCGGGTGGTCCATGTGTCGCACCTTTAGTTGGCAGTAGGATTGGGTGGTCCTGGTTTCGCCCTCTCTAGTTGGCGATAGGATTGGGTGGTCCATGTGTTGCCCACTCTAGTTGGCGGTAGGATTGGGTGGTCCATGTGTCGCACCTTTAGGGTTTGGGGGAGGTTTTGGGTGGGCCTTTTGGGGTTGCCCCTCAGTTTGGGGGATAGGTTTGGGTGGGCCATTGTTTGCCCCCCTCTAGTTTTGGGGGTAGGTTTTTGGGGGGTCCCTTGTTTTTTTCCCCCCACTAGTTGGGGTAAAGGGTTTTGGGGGGGTTCCATGGTTGGGCCCCCCTCTAAAATTGGGGGGTAGGGTTTTGGGGTTTGGGCCCGGTTTCGCCCCCTCTAGTTTGGGGATAAGGGTTTTTTGGGGGCCCATGTGTTGCCCCCTTTTAAATTTGGCGGGGAGGAAATTGGGGGGTCCCCGGTTTTTGCCCTCCCCCTGTTGGCGGTAGGTTGGGGGGGTCCATGGTTTGGCCCCCCTAGTTGGCGGGAGGTTTGGGGTGGTCCCCGGTTTTTTGCCCCCCCTTTGTTTGGGGATAGGGTTTTTTGGTGGGGCCATGTGTTTCCCCCCCCCCTAGTTTGGGGGTAAAGGTTTTTGGGGGTTTCCCGGTTTTCCGGGCCCCCCCCTAGATGGGGGCTAGGTTTGAGTGGGCTTCCCAAACCCCCCCCCGGGGTCCCGTGGGTTTTGGGCCCCCACTTTCAGTTCCCCCTGCAGGAGTTCGTCTTGGCCATGGGCTTCTTCCTGGTGCTGGGCCGGAGCAATTGTGCCCGGGGTTTTTCAGGGGACCCCCGGGGGGGGTCGGAAAAAGGCGCAAAAGGGTCTCCTGGGCGCGGACAGCAAAGGGTGCCGGGACGCGGAAGCACGTCCACGGTGGAAAGTCCCGGGGCTCACTCGGCGGTGCGGGCGGTGGCCCTGGTGCTGGCGCTCCCTTAAAATTCGGGTGGTTGGGTGTCCCCGCTGTTGGGACTCCCCGCAAAGGGGAGCGGGAAGGTGCTGGAGAGCTGCCTGGCGCTCCTTTATCCACAATGCTCCTCCTTCAGTGACCTGAAGTGGCGCAGGGGCCTCCGCCCGCCCCCCCTTTTCCCCGGGCCCCCTCTTCGCCTTCATGACTCCGCTGGGCATCGGGCTTGGCATTGTACTGACCGACAATGTGGACCCCGTACACCTGCTGACCCGCAGCGTCCTGGAGGGCATGGCCACCGGGGCCTTCCTGTACGTCACCTTCCTGGAGATCCTGCCCCACGAGCTGAGCGCCGGAGCCCACGATCGCAAGGCATCGCCTGCTTGCGGTTCTCCGTATCACCGCCATCTTTTTATAAGATAGGGGGGCACAGAGGAGGGGCCCCAACCAAAGGACTGTTGTACTATCTACTGAGGACATCTGTTACAATAGTGCCCCCAAGGAAAATAAGTACACACCAGCAGAAAATACACAATGGGCCCCCAATGGACAGAAAAGTACTAACCAGGAACTATAAATAGTGCCCCCAAGGGAAAGAAAAGGGCTACAAAAAAAACTAAATTTGTCCCCCCTTGGGGATAAAAATACACCACATAACTTTTTATAGTGCCCCCAAGGGGGAATAGCAAACCAGCATAACTAAATATCCCCCCTAGGGGAAGGACTAGAACTACACCAGCAGTAACTAGTGTAATAGTGCCCCCTATGGACAGGAATAGAACTACACCAGCAGTAACTAGTGTAATAGTGCCCCCAAAGGCAGGAAAAAACTAACCGGGTAATTGAAATAGTCCCCCCATGGAAGGAATAAAACTCAAGCAGTAATAGTGAATAAACCCCCCTTGGGCCCGGAATAGAACTACAAGCAGAAATAGTGTAAATCCCCCTAGGGAAAGGGATAAAACTACACAGTTAATAGTGAAATAGCCCCCCCTTTGGACGGGAAAAGAAATACACAGCAAACTATTTAAATTGGCCCCAAAGGACGGGAATAGAAACTACACCGCAGTATGTTATAGTGTATGGACGGGAAAGAACCTCCCCCAGCAGAATAGTTTTGAGGGGCCCCCCATGGCAGGAATAGAACAACAAAAAGCGTAACTATGTAAAGTCCCCCCAATGGACAGAAAAGAACTACACCAATAACTATGTAATGGGCCCCCCTAGGACAAATAGAACACCCAAACGTAATTGTGAAATACCCCCCCATGACGGGAATGAACTACACCACGTAACTTTTAATAGTCCCCCCTATGGACAGGAATAGAACTACACCAGCAGTAACTAGTGTAATACCCCCCCCTTTGGAAGGAATAGAAACTAACCCAGAAACTAGGAAATACCCCCCTATGGACGGGGGATAAACTACCTTTAACTAGTTAATGTGCCCCATGGCAATAAACCCCCAAACTTATATTGCCCCCCTTGGAAAATGAATAACCAGCAGTATAGTTAATATGCCCCCTATGGAAGGAATAGAACCCTCCCGCAGGACTAAATAGTGCCCCCTTGGGTTAAAAAACCAGAACTGTGTTATAGTGCCCCCTATGGACAGGAAAAACCCCCAATGACTAGGAAATGCCCTTGGGACAAAAAATAGAATAATGGGAACTTGAAATTTGTACCCCTTTGGGGCAAAAATCAATCTAAATTGGCCCCTATGGCAGAGGTAAATCCGCTTAAATCTGCTTTATAAAAGGTTTAAAAAATTTTTTTTAAGGTGTTTTATGTTTTCCCTTTTTTGGTGGTTATTTTTGCACTCCGTAGGCGCTTAAAGTAATTTTTTGGGAAGGGGCTGAATATTTTTGTAGGTTTCTGGACGTGTTGCTGACAGGTGGGCTCGAGGTTGCACCGCGCTGGGCCCGGGGTTTGGGGCGCGCACTCGGGAGGGCCCCACAGACCGGCCATTTTCCCCGGTACGGTCGCAAGGGGCTTCTTATTTGATTCATGGATTTCTATGGTATTTTATGCTGTATTTTTTTACCAGGGCAAATAAATTTTCATTTCCACTTTCCTGGGTTGGATGATTATTCCTGGGGAAGCTTTTTTTTTTTTTTTTTAAACATAATTTTTTTTAAAATTTTACAAAAAAAACAAAAAAAAACAATATAATTCCCAAAAATAGATATACTTGATACAAAAAAAAATAATAAAGGTCATTTTACAGATAAAAAAGTAAAAAATGAAAGTACAAAATAGCATAGTGACAACTTTGCTTATAGTAAAAGGATGAAGCAAGGACGTCTCCATCTTCCTAAAGAAAAAAACAAAAAAAAAAGTTTGGGGAAGCTTTAAAAGTTGCACACAGGGGAGAGTTTCTAGTCATGGGAGTATAATTTTAGTTCCCCCGTTATGCTTCAGAATAGGGGGAAAATACTTTACAGCCAGGGGGGATATTAGGAAGCTGCACACGCTACTCCGTTTTGGGGTGAGGGGGAAGGGGGGTTTTTTTTTGAAGGAGGCATACCCGGGCTGTGAAGGGTTATTGCGGGGTGGTCGCGCAAGGCATGCTGGGAGATGTAGTTTTAGCCCTGTTCACGCCTTCGTTCCTCCAGCCGCAGTGAACTTCATTTCCCGTCAGGCGTTGCGTCCCGCGCCGCCCACGCCTCGCAGTGGTGAGCGGGGTTTGTAGTCCTATTCCGCTCCTCCCGAAGCCAGTTTTGGAGTTTTAGGGCGGAGCAGGACTATTTTTCCCCCCCATGCCCCGCTGAGCTTTTACCTTGTACCCCCATGGCGGGCGGAAGGGGGTGGAAAAATGGCGGTGGGGCCAGCGGGCCGGGCTCGGCCTCCAACCCGCGCAAGTTCAGCGAGAAGATCGCGCTGCAGCGCCAGAGGCAGGCGGAGGAGACGGCGGCCTTCGAGGAAGTCATGATGGATATCGGCTCCACCCGGGTACTGCCCCCACATATCGCGATATCGGACTCCTGTCATTCTCGTCTCACGTTAACCTGTCAGCTCGGACTTGTCATGTGTCGGAGATGTCACAGGTGATAGCGGTGCGGGACAGACAGCGGCTCTCACGTGTCCCTGCCCCCGGCAAGGGTCCTAGAGTGGGCTGTAAGGTGTCCAGATGGGTGTCACAGGTGTCCTAAGGGCGTGTCACAGGTGTCCTAGTGGGCTGTCACGGTGTCTAGAGTGAGTGTCAAGGTTTCCTAGAGTGGGTTCAAGGTGTCCCAGAGGGCCTGTCCCGGTGTCCTAGGTCCGGGCTGTCCAGGTGTTAGAGTGGAGCTGTCACGGGTTTCTTAAGGGGTTAAGGGGGTGTCACAGGTGTCCTAGAGTGGGCTTTTTCACATGTGGTTTTAGAGTGGGCTGTAAGGGTTTGTCTTTAAAAGGTCCCCGGAGCTGTCCCGGTGTCCTAGGTGGGGTCAAGTGGCCTAGGGGGCTGTCACAGGGGTCCTAGGCCGGACTGTCCAGTGTCCCAGGGGTGATGTCACAGGTGTCCTAGGTCCGGAGCTGTCACAGGTGTCCTAGAGTGGAGCTGTCACAGGTGTCCTAGAGTGGCGCTGTCACAGGTGTCCCAGGGGGCTGTCACGGTGTCCCAGGCCGGAAGTGCCAAGGGGGGTTTTCCCGGTCCCGGGGACTGTCACAGGTTTTCTGGGCCGGGTCGGGGGTGTACGGTGTCCTAAAGGGGTGTCACAGGGTCCTAAGGAGCTGTCAAGGTGTCCTAGTTTTGGGCTGTCCAGGGGTCCCAGAGGGGCTGCAGGGCAGGGGTGTCCCTAGGTGGGCTGTCAAGGTGTCCTAGGTGGGCTTCACAGGTGCCTTTGGGGGGCTGCCAGGTGTTTTAGGGGGCTGTCACAGGTTCAAGGGGGCGCACAGGTGTCCCCAGGGGCCCCGGAAATGTCCAACCAGGTGTCCTTGTCCGGGCTGTCACAGGTGCCTAGGTTGGGCTGTCACAGGGGGTCCTAGGCCCGGGCTGTCCAGGTGTCCCAGGCCCCGGGGGTCCAGGTGTCCTAGGCCGGTGTGTCCACGGGGTGTCCAAGTTTCCGGGGGCGTCCCATGGGTTTTGGTGGACTGTCACAGGGTTTTGGGGGGGCTTTAAGGTCCGGGGGGTGTACAGGTGTGGGGGCCCGTACAGGTGTCCCAAACGGGGCTGTCA
>JAODAL010018777.1:0-73823 GCA_025379985.1 Phyllomedusa bahiana
TTGCTTTTTCCCCATCTGCAGTAATGGATGTAACCATGGTTTGATTTCCCTAAAAGTAATCAGAACGGTCTTACAACACATCCTGTTAGCAACAAGACTTTCCATAGCCCTACACTGGAAATCAAATCTATCACCAAACATAAAGGAAATGGTAGACAGAATTAATTTCCAATATAAATGTGAGACCTCCCTCTCCTTACCCCCACACCTGGTTGTAAGAACAAAAGACAAATGGTGCCTTTGGATAGAATCCAAATACTTCAAATAATAATCCATTTACCGACTGACCTATATTCGGGGGACATAGAGTATAATTGGAGGCCTTTGTGATGTTCATGCTTCTAAACATGTATGCACTCATGTTTGCCCCTTTTTTTTTATTTATTTTTTTTTATATATATAGGCATGTTACTCATTATCAATGTTGAAATGCTGGAATGTACTGAATTCTTGACTATGGCTCAGGTTGTGTTAACTGGACATTGTTTATGGTCCTCGTTCACTTTGATTATCTCCTTTGTGTTTACTACACATTCCTTTTCTGTATAACTTTAAATGTATAAAACCAATAAAAATAGAATGGTTAAAAAAAAAAAAAAAAAAAAAAGATTGCCAGAGGTCACCCATTAGGCTTCTGCCACCTTGCCTGCTGCTGCGGCTGCCGCTACGGCTACTTGGCACTCTGCTACTGTCACATCGCTGATGTTGTTCCACCGTGACATTTGAAGAACGTGAATCAGATGCAACAGATGTCTCCAGTTGATCAATCAGCAAGGTCTCCATTTCCTGCATTTTACTCTCTATTTGGGTGGGTGGAAGGAAAGTGCTGAGTTTTGTTTTGTACCGGGGATCCAGGAGGGTGGCCACCCAGTAACTGTTGTTCATTTTGATGGCCTTAATGCGAGGATCATGTTGGAGGAAATGGAGCATCCAAGCACTCATGTGAGAGATGGAGCTTTGATTTCCCAAGCCTCTGGGTCGAGGGGCACTAGCAAACTGATCTTCCTCATCTTCCTCCTCCGCCTCAATTTCGCGCCAACCTCTATCCAAGGCAGGGACGTCGGTAACGTCGGTGTCTAGGAATACCTCCTCCTCCTCCTCCTCCTCCTCCGCTTCCTCCGGCACAGCTTCAACACAGCCCTGACTTGCCTGAGATGATGCACCCTGAGAGCTGATGCGCTGCCTTGCACTAGCCCTGGACCCCGAACCACTGCCTAATGAAGACCGATGAAATTGTGAAACTGTCGGGCCTTGTGGATTTGACGGAGAGAAAGGCTCCGTGTCCGCATCTGTGTCCGTCTCCTCCTCCATCGCTGGCGGGACCTGTTGTTTCAGAGTGTCCAATGATCGTTCCAGAACTAAGATCACCACAATGCTCATGCTGACAAGGGCATTGTCCGCACTGACCATTTTGGTGGCTTCTTCAAAACTGGCAAGGATGGTGCAGAGCTCTTTCACCTGCCTCCACTCTCGGTGGCTCAACACCCCGAGGTCCGCACCGCTGCTTGTCAGGCCATGTGTCACTTCGTACTGCGTAATGGCATTGCGCTGCTGCCACAATCGCTGGAGCATGTGGAGGGTGGAATTCCAGCGTGTTGCCACGTCAACAATGAGTCGGTTGACGGGGAGGCCGAGCTGACGCTGCAACGCAGCCAGGCGGGACGAAGCAGGGTGCGAACGGCGGAAGTGCGAACTTAGACTTCGAGCCTTCCTCAGCAGGCAGTCCAGACCCGGGAAGCTCTTTAGAAATTTCTGGACGACAAGGTTCATGACATGTGCCAGGCAAGGGAGTGCTCCAGCCTACCGATCTTAAGGGCAGCCAGCAGATTTCGCCCGTTATCGCACACCACCTTGCCTGGCACAAGGTTCTTGGCACCACAGCCAGCGCTCGGTCTCGTTGCGGAGAGCCGTCCACAGCTCCAGACCTGTGTGTGGACGGTCTCCAAGACAGATTAATTTCAACACGGCCTGGTTTCTCTGGGCACGTGATGCCACCAGAGGACCTTGGGGGAAAGAACCCTGCACCATCCCTGTGGTTTTGAAGAGCGTGCGCCGAGCCTGAGAGCCACCATAACCCCCAGAGACATCCACCCAGCTCACCCAGTGAGCTGCCACAGAGATATAGCGGCCTTGGCCGTGCTTACTAGTCCATGTGTCGGTGGTCAGATGGACTTTTCCGGCCACAGATGCAGACAACGCGCTTGAAATTTTAGATGACACGTGGCTGGCCAGGGCAGGGACGGCTTTTCTGGCAAAGAAATGCCTGCTCGGCATCTGGTATTGGGGGCAGGCAAGGGCCATGACGTGGCGGAACCTATCTGTGTCCACCAGACGGAAAGGCAACATTTCCAAGGCCAAAAGCCTGGCAATGCCGACATTCAGGCTTTTGGCTTTGGGATGGTTTGGGTTAAAGAGTCTCTTCTGCTCCCAAACCTGGAAAACAGAAGGCTGGCTGCTAGACTGGCCGCTGTACGGCATGCAGGTCGTCAAACTGGCGGAAGGAGAAGGGGTAGGATGGGTCTCTGGTGGTGCTGGTGGTACTCGGGCGACGGTGGAGGCTGAAGCGGAGGCTGGTCCCTGATCATGACTCTGAGAGACATGGGCAGCTGAGGAACGCTTAGTGGTGGCGGAGGAGGAGGCGGAGACAGAGGGCGTGACAGTGGTTGGAGGCCCGGCGTCGGTCTGGCCTTTTTTGGCCAAGTGTTGCCTCCATTTCAACTCATGCATTCGCTGCATGTGACTAGACATGTTGGTGGTGGTTAACCACCTACGGTTCTTGCCTCTACTTATGCGTTTACGGCAAAGGCGGCATATGACATCGCTGGGTGAATCAGAGGCTTGCTCAAAGAAGGCCCAGGCTTGAGAGGTCCTGGACCTTTTTGACGGCGATAAGCAAGGAGCGGGTTTGCTCTGACCGTGGCTGGCGGAATCATATCAGCGGACTTCTGCGACCGCCCTCTCCCTTTTTGAGGCGGAACCCGTACTGACACTACCCCATCGTCTTCCTCCTCGTCCAGTGATGAAGCGCTCGCAAGCAAATTCTGCTGAAAAGACCACGTTGGATCCGCAATGTCGTCATCATCATCCATCACACAGGTGACTTGGTCGTCCTGACATTCTGCATCCAGGAGCTGCGGGCTACAAGCAAGAAGCACTGCAAGGCGTTGCCGACCGCCCGGGATTTTTGCCGATTGACCGGCTTCCTTCTCCTCCTCTGATGACATCAGTAACTGGGCGTCAGAGCAGAGAAAATCATCCTCTTTGGCCTCTTGATCTTTTAACATGCCTTCTGACCCCAACCGCATTTTGTCATCAAAGAGGTCTTCAGAAAATGGATTATCCACAGTGGTGGGTACACGAGTTGACATTTGGGCTGCTTCATGTTGGACAGATGCTGGTGATGCTGATGACGACATTTGTGGCCGTGACTGGGAGGACGAGGAGGTAAGACTGCTGGATGCAGGTTGCATTAACCACTGAAGGACAGATTGGCGACGCTGTTTGTTACTGAGATTCACAGGGCCCTGACCCAGCGATGACAGGCCTGACGGTCCTGCAACTGACGATCCGCTGGCATGCGTGTTGTCGCTAGCACTGGAAGGATAACCTTCTCTCGTACCTCTACCTCCATGTCCTAACCCCCTCTTTGCTCGCTTACCACCTGAATTTCGCTCCATGTTCTGAAATATAAAAATTTGAGAAGGTATGGAAGAGTTTTGGAAAGTCTCTTATTAAAAGACGGCAAATCACAGCTATTCTCAAATCCCTCAAATCAAAACAAAATTGCTGGATTCAAATTTAACTGCAAAGTAGATCTATCAACAAAGCTGGCCTGCGCCAAAGTGAAAAAACACGTATCTGAAATGTATTCGGATAATACAAGGTATTTTTGGCACCTATCAATTCACCTGTGGTGACTACAAAATTGCTGTATTCAAATTTAACTGCAAAGTAGATCTATCAACAAAGCTGGCCTGCGCCAAAGTGAAAAATCACGTATCTGAAATGTATTCGGATAATACAAGGTTTTTTTTGGCACCTTTCAATTCACCTGTGTGACTACAAAATTGCAGTATTCACATTTAAGTGCAAGGTGCCTCAATGAACAAAGCTGTAGTGCGCCAAAGTCAAAAAACACGTATCTGTAATGTATTCGGATAATAAAAGGTATTTTTTGGCACCTATTAATTCACCTGTGGTAACTACACAATTGCTGGATTCAAATTTAACTGCAAGGTGGCTCTATCAACAAATCTGGACTGGGCAAAAGTGCAAAAAACACGTATCTGTAATGTATTCGGATAATAAAAGGTATTTTTTGGCACCTATCAATTCACCTGTGGCGACTACAAAATTGCTGTATTCAAATTTAACTGCAAAGTAGATCTATCAACAAAGCTGGCCTGCGCCAAAGTGAAAAAACACGTATCTGAAATGTATTCGGATAATACAAGGTATTTTTGGCACCTTTCAATTCACCTGTGGTGACTACAAAATTGCAGTATTCACATTTAAGTGCAAGGTGCCTCAATGAACAAAGCTGTAGTGCGCCAAAGTCAAAAAACACGTATCTGTAATGTATTCGGATAATAAAAGGTATTTTTTGGCACCTATTAATTCACCTGTGGTAACTACACAATTGCTGGATTCAAATTTAACTGCAAGGTGGCTCTATCAACAAATCTGGACTGGGCAAAAGTGCAAAAAACACGTATCTGTAATGTATTCGGATAATAAAAGGTATTTTTTGGCACCTATCAATTCACCTGTGGCGACTACAAATTGCTGTATCAAATTTAACTGCAAAGTAGATCTTAACAAAGCTGGCCTGGCCAAAGTGAAAAAAACGTATCTGAAATGTATTCGGATAATACAAGGTATTTTTGGCACCTTTCAATTCACCTGTGGTGACTACAAAATTGCAGTATTCACATTTAAGTGCAAGGTGCCTCAATGAACAAAGCTGTAGTGCGCCAAAGTCAAAAAACACGTATCTGTAATGTATTCAGATAATAAAAGGTATTTTTTGGCACCTATTAATTCACCTGTGGTGACTACACAATTGCTGGATTCAAATTTAACTGCAAGGTGCTCTATCAACAAATCTGGACTGGGCAAAAGTGCAAAAAACACGTATTGGTAATGTATTCGGATAATAAAAGGTATTTTTTGGCACCTATCTATTCACCTGTGGCACTACAAAATTGCAGTATTACATTTAAGTGCAAGGTGCCTCATGATACAAAGCTGTAGTGCGCCAAATCAAAAAACAGTATCTGAAATTTATTCGGATATACAAGCTATTTTTGGCACCTATCAACCTCTTCTTACTACAAAATTGCTGGATTATAATTTAACTGCAAGTGGATATTATCAAAAAGCTGGAATGGGCAAAATTGAAAATGAACACCTATCTGAATGTATACTGATAATTAAAGTGGGAGTTTTGCACCTAACAAAGAGACCTGCAGTTACTAGAAAAGATGTGTATCCTAATATAAGTTCAGGCTGCCCAATATCCAGGAAATATTTCAATAGAAAACTGTTACTGTGACTTTACAGCGGTAGATGCTCCTTTAAAATTCTCTACCTAACTACATAAAATCTTCCAATCTCTAATCTAAGTTGTAAGGATCACAGCTAACAGTAGAGCTTTCTCTGTGAAGAAATATAATAATTTCGCTGAGCTGTTTGGACACAGGCAGAGCGCACGTCCTACTGCTCTGAGACGCTGAGAGACACTGAGGCTGAACAGGAAGGGCTGTTCTATGTAAAACGAGGTCATGTGATTTTTCCAGCCAATCGCAACCATACACATCCCAGTCATGACGTCGCACACACATCTCACCCTGCTCTATTCTGTAAGCTGATTTGCTGGCCGCCAAAATGACAGGAAGCGCCGAAAATGGCGCGATCTTAATAGATGATGCACAGATTTTAACCTAAATTATCGCATGATCTAAAAATTTCGATCAGCATAAAAACTGTGCCGATTTCAACTTTGTCAATAATAATCGCTCAACACTAAATAAAATGAATCAAGCATGGATCTCTGAAGATTTTGTTACTGATGTCACTGACTTATAAACTGTAGCACGTCTTCTTGACAATGTGAAATACACCTTCCATCAGTCGTCTATTAACATCAGTCATAAATTTGTCTGCAGTAATCATCTATTAACCATTTCAGGACCCATACAGCCAAATCAAATGGGGCCCCCTCCCATTACTAATTCCTATTTTTTTAAATTTATTTGTGGGTCCCTTTTTGATTAGGGCCCATGACAGGATTACTGCACGTACTTCCCTGTCGGTACCCCTGGCGGTAACAGCCGCTGCGGGTCCATACATCCTGAGGTGTCCAAAAAGCCCCATTGACACATAAGAAGACACAGGTATTGGAAACGGCACATGGTAACTTGCACGGGTGCCAATAGGGCAGTACTCCTGTGAGGGGCCCTAATCAAAAAGGGTCCAACTGATATGATAAAAAATAAGAACTAGTAATGGGTGGGGGCCCCATTTTATTTAGCTGCATGGGGCCCTGAAATGGTTAATAGATGACTGACGGCAACCCTGACTACCACTGCACATCATATAACTTGGGCCCTGGTGAAAAAAGTGATAGAGGGCTCCTGCCAGTTACCATATGCCATTTCCAATACTGGTGTCTTCTTATGTGTCAAAGGGGCCCTGTAGCAGTTGCTACCACTGTACCTGCTATAGATATGCTGTCCTCATCTTTTCAGTTAGCCATTGAAAGGAATGAATTATTTTAGCCTGTGAATTTTTGCCTGTGACTCTTAGAGCCAAATTGCCTTTACTAAGTTGTTCCACGTATCCATATTACTCTTATGAAAGGTATTTGTGGCTTCTCCTCACCTGTGTTAGTATAAAAATTAACCTGAACATAAGCTCCCATTGGCGTTGGGTTCGGTGTTCGGTCCGAATTTCTAAAAATTCAGGGTTCGACCCGAACTCGAATCTTTTTGTGCTAACTTATCTCTAAATATCACTTATCAAAATACAAGTGGAATTTTTACCTTAGGGAAGACCGACTTGATAAACTATTAGCTCACAGAGTCAAAATAACTAAAGGGAAATCTAAATTCACACATCTAACTTCATAGACCAATCAAAAAATACATGACCCTCAACAAATTGCGAATGCCTTCGAAGATTATTATAAATCCCTATATAATATTTAGTCCAAAAGGTCAATTCCACTAGTATCCGAACCCAACATTAGTAAATTTCATTCTTTAATAAATCTGCCCTCATTATCAGAGGAACATAGAGAGTTTCTCGACTCTCCCATCACCACTCAGGAAATTGAACAATTAAACAATCTAAGCTCAATAAATCTCCTGGACCTGATGCGTTCAATAATGAATATTACAAATTATTGATACAAACTCTGTCCCCTCAGATACTGAATATATTAAGCTCTATTATTAGTAACAGCAACCCTCCTGCTGAAATGTTAGAAGAAGGCACAATCATAACCAAACCAAAACCAAGTCCCAGATTTAGTCAATAATTAGATCAATCTCGTTTTTGAATTGTAAAACTAAATAATTTTCTAAGATCATAGTTAATAGACTAACATTCATTTTATCCCATTTGATTAATAAAGATCAAGTGGGTTTTGTTCAAGGTCACCAAGCTAGAGATGGTATACTGTAATTCATGCCGTGAATAAAGAAAACTTACCAATGGTATTGCTGTTGCAAAACAGGGAGAAAACCTTTTTATATGATAAATGTAATATACCTCCAAGAGGTTTTACAAAAATTCAATGTCAGCGGTTATTTCCTTATTTCCTATTTTATCCCTTTACACTTCACCTTCCGCTAGAGTATACACTTTCGGCTTTATTTCCCTTAGGCTTCCAATAACCAATAGCACACAACCAGGTTGCCCTCTTTCACCCTTCAGCTAAGTTCACATGGTAATTGCAGGGCGTACAGTACGCCCCGCAATTACGCCGGATGTTCGGGAGCTTGCGTCGATCGGCGCGATGTGTGGGGGCCGGCGGGCAGATAGGTAAACACTCCTTTTAAGTAAATTAGACCCTAAAGTAGAGAAGAAAAGGCACATAAGAAGGTAAATAGGTAGACGCTCGTTAGGTGGTTATAATTGCCCCCCAGTAGGTAGGTAAGTATTTTGGCCTCCCACAGTAGGAAGGTATATAGGTACCCACAGAATTTATGTAAATAGGACCCTCAGTAAGTTTACAGATTCCTTCAGTAGGTGATGAGGTATAAAATCCCCAAATAGGTGGTCCCAAAGTGGGTAATGAGAAGTGTAAAGGTCCCCACAGTAGGTAGGGAAGTATAAAGCCCCCCAAGGTACCTAAATAGACACCCTCAGTAAGTAGGTATATAGGGTCCCCCTGTAAGTAGGTGTATAGGGACCTCCACAATAGATAGCTGTATAGGGTCCCCTCAATAAGTAGGTACATAGGGATCATCTGTAGATAGGTTGGTATATAAGGTCCCACCAATCCGTAGTTACATATCCCCAAGTAAGTAGATAGGTATACAGGGCCTCTCAGTAGGTAGGTATATAGGGCCCCATAGTAGGTAAGTAAATATGTAGGTATATATGGAACCCCATTAGGTAGGTAAATAGACTGTGCCTCCCCCAAGTAGGTATATAGATAGACTGGGCCTCCCCCAGTAGTTATATATGTAGTCTGGTTCCAGGTGTTAGGTAGGTAGATAGGGCCTTTCCCAAGTAGTTATATAGTTAGGTAGAGCCTCCCCAGTAGATATATAGCTAGTTGGGGCCTCTCTAAGTAGATATATAGATAGTCAGGGCCTCCTCCAGTAGATATACAGGAAGTCAGGATCTCCAGAGCAGATATATAGGTAGTCAGGGCCCCCACAACAGATATATAGGTAGACAGGGCCCCCACAGCACATATATGGATATAAAGATAGTCAGGGCCCCCACAGTGGATATATATACAACTGACCAGGAGCAAGGGCAAGAAGTTCCTTATGTAGCCAGGGGTTACAGGTCACAGAAGAGGAAATTGGGACACTATCACTTTAAATTGTCTAATATTGCTGCGTGCGCCATAGGAGGTGCCTAGGGGTCCAGAGGAAGCAGCAGAGACTAAAATCTGCTGGCACCGCATCACAGACAAGAGCCAGGACAGTTGAGTAACTAGTAGCGGGGACACCAGAGGATGCCGCCGCCATGACCGCAGCTTCGCACAGGAGCCATGGCATGGAACGTGACAATACTTCCCCCTTAAGCCTTCCCCTCCAGGCAACCAAGGGTAACAAGGGATGGGTATACCAGGAACTGTCTTCAGAGGAGTTATCCTCAAAGTCCCGGGTAGGTTCTTGGACCTGGGGAGCAGAAACAGAAATGGTAGGCAGGAAAAACATCAGCAACGGGCAGAGAAATGGGTGGGCGATACTGCTCCAGATTGGCGGGTTTTGAGGCAGCGTGAGGGGCAATGCTTGTCCCATTGAATAACTTCACCCATTTTCCAATTCAAGGACAGGCCATGAAGCTGGAACCACGGAAGATAAAGCGGGACTGGAGCAGATGAACTGGGCAAAACATAAAAGGAAATCTTCTCCTGCTGGAAACTTCCAACTTTCAGAGACATAGGCTATTATGGAACTGGACAGGCTCCTTCAAGATCTCCCCATTGACACATGTGAAACACAGGGGCTTTTCCAGATGGGAGACAGGCAGGCAGAACTTCTCCAGCAGACATGGGTGGATAAAGTTCTCTGAAGAACCAGAGTCCAGAAGAGCAGTAACGTCGAATAAAGCACCAGATGAATGGCGAAGAGTGACTGGAGTAGTCAGATAAGGAGCGGAAGCACCATCATTCAGGGTCACCTCACCCATGAAACCTTGGCACTTGGGTTTTCGGGGCACAGCCGGGTATACTGGGCAGTTCTTAAGGTATTGTTGGGCACCACCACAGTACAGACACAGGTTTAAGCTGCGTTGATGAGTACGTTCCTCCGGGTGAGATGAGTACAGTTCTCCTCCATGGCTTCATCAGGTGGAGAAAAGGGTACCGCCGGGTGAAGGAGGTTAGGAAATTACTGTACAAAACCTGGAGGCATGAGAGACCAGAGGATATTGGCTGCTGACGAAGCTCAAGCTCCCTTTCTGAGAAGTTGATGTCTATTCGGGTAGCCTGAGCAATAAGATCGTCCAGGATAGGAGGTAGGTCATGACCCAGCAGCTTATCCTTGATGCGTCCATCAAGGCACCCCAGAAGGCAGCAACGAGGACCTCATTATCAGAACCTCTGAACCAGGGGTCAAACGGGATATCATCGGCCTCAGGGAGTCCCCCTTCCCGGGGAACCCAAAGCAAAGATGAAGCAGCGCAGGTATCGCCTAATCGTTTAAAATTTTTCAAAGCCCAAAAAACTCTTGAAGGTTTCGTCAGGGTTCCCCCCCCCCAAAAGGGGGTGGGGCCCAGGCCGGGGCTTCCCTGAGGCAGGTAGATAAACACCACCGGCACGGTCAGGGGAAACGGTGCCCCAAAATCTCAATTTACATGCACTGATTGGGAAGCCGCACTGTAGGGGGGGTCGTTGAAGTAAGGGCAACAGGGGCAGGACAGGGCGGGAAATTGTCAGAAGCAGAACGGGTTTTTGCAGGTGACGGTGCAGGTGTAGGTGTGAGTGCAGCTACAACATCATCCAGATGTGCAGTAATGGTTTGTAGATTCTGGAAAAGTTGTTCCAGGTGCACGCCATGACGGTTGATTACAGCCCGGTGTGGGGAAAAGGTCCCCGGGCAGGACCCAAATTTTGAAAAGGTCATTGTACTGTAACGCCCTCATGTCACTATGCCCCCCGTTGATCCTGGGGGTTGGTGTGGACCTCTGTGCCTCCAGGGGCACCCCCTCGTGCAGCCGAGGTCGGGGCAGAACACATTGCCAGTACAGATGGCGGGACCAGAAAAGTGTAGCCAAACGGTACGCAGTCCAGATAGGTAACAGACTAGGAACAGCGGCAGTAACAGCAGGTTTAAAAGGACGGGTGCAAGCAGGAAACACAGGGATAACACTTTAGGAAACCCCGGATTAAGCACAATCGCAATAGAGCACCTGGGGTCAAGCTCTAGAGTGGGGCAACATGCAACGGAATTCCCTTTAATAGCCTTGGTTACAGGCACAGAGTATGCCACCCCCTAGACACCAGGGAGCCAAAAAAGAAAAGGGGGAAATTGTTCTGCACAGGTCTTCCCCAGTACCTACACAGGAGGGCCCGGGGAAAGGGGAGTACACTACGGGAACTCCAGAGGACCCGCCACAGGTCTGGGCACGGGTAGCCTGCGGGGGCCGCGCAGGAAAGTGAAAAAATATATGCAAAGATATTTTAAAAAATTTTTAAAAACCCCTGGAATCTATTTTAAAATGATTAGATTAGTATTCACGTCTGACATACTATAAATTGATTGTGAACAAATCTACTATACTAGCGATAAATTGTCCTCCTACTCTTAAAGCTCAGCTTAAACAATTTCTATTCATATGGACAAATCAAATTTTTTTCCCCCGTTAAAATCAATTTGACACAAATTTGTGAAATTATCATATGTAAGCACTATGTAATGCACCTGTTAATGGCGTGCGGGCCATTTAAAAATGTAGCAAACGGGGCTGCGCCTGATATCGGGCTGAAAAAGATGGGAGATATCTGGCGAGCCGGGTTTTACATTTCGCCAATATAATGAATTTTCAAAACCCCAAATTTAAAAATAAATTTAATGTAAAAATTACACATGACCCCTTTAAAAAATAAAAATTATAAACACTATTAAAATCTCTGTATTTTATTCATTCTGCCTCCCATAATTGAAGTAAAAAGTGATCACAAAGTAATGTCTCTCAAAATGAGACCAATGAAAATGTTAATTCAGCCCCAACACAGTTCTGTATGACTTTTTATTACAGAACGATAAAAAAAGTTATGTCTCTCAGAGTATGGTGGTGTAAAAACCTGATTTTATTTTAATAAATGGGTTTTCATTGGGTAAAAGTAGTGAAAAGTAAAAAATATAATATTGATCATTCTACCTCCCTAAATGTAGAATGAAAAGCGATCAAATAATCAGCTGAAACCCAAAAAGGTGCTAATGAAAAATCAACTCAACCCACAAACAGCAAGCCCATATACAGCTCGGTATACAGAAATGAAAAAAGTTATGGCAACATATTAAATTTTTTCCTTTTTAAAAAAAGCAACTACAATGAGTAATATATAAAAAAAAAACTATGTAAATTGATTAATGGTGTAATTGTACCAACCGATGTTTAGTAAAGTTGTCATGTCATTTATAGCGCAAAGCAGACATGGAGAAATGAAACTCAAAAAACAGTGGCAGAATTGCTGAGTATTTTTTTTCCAGTTTTCACAGCCTATTGTAAAAAAAAAAATTAAAATCTGTGGGCCCAAAATGCACAATACAACCCTAAATAAGTTCACTGAAGGGTGTTTTTCCAAAAATAATGTGACTTCTGGTCAAATATATTGTTTGTTATATGTAACATGTTACTCACCAATCATTTAGCAAAATCTGTGCTCCAAAAATCAAATATTGCTTCCATTGCATACCTTGTCATACACCCAAACAATTACACTCACATATGGGGTATTTCTGTTCTTGGAGGAAATTTTGATAGTACATTTTATGATGCTCTTCCCCAGGATTCCTTGTGAAAATGAAATAGATCTATGTACTGCAAAGAGAAATCACAGACACGAAGCGCAACTCCTCGTGCAAATAAAGTTTTAAATTACAGGATTAATAAATATAAAAGAGCTTCTCACCTATTTAAGTTGTGCAAATGAAATGGCACAACTCATATTTTGGCATACGTGAATATCCAATCCCAAGGGTTATCGCCGAGCTGCCTCCTGCTGAAAAACTACATGTTATTAAAATAAAAATAATTTTTCATTTTTATGGTTCAACGCTAAAAAAAATCTGTGAAACACCTGTAGGGGTCAATATACTCACTAAATACATAGATGAATTCCTTGAGGGGTACATTTTCCACAATGCAGGGTTTTTAGGGGTGATTATTAAATGTTAACACTTTGAAGTGTTTAGAGACCTAAAATAGTGCCAAAAAATATCCTAATAAAAAGGTCTCAAAATCCAGTAGGTTCTCCTCTGGTTCTGATGCCTGGTTCTGTTGCAGTAAAAATTGGATTAAGACTGAAAATCTGCAATCTGCAAAATCTATTATGGGTGGCAGAATTACCTGTCTTGAAATCAGAGAAAATAAAAGTTTGAAAATTGCAATTTTCTTTTTACATTTTTAGTGAATTTCAGATTTTATTATAAATAAACACAAAGTTAACAATTAAATTTACAACTTTCATAAAGTCCCAAAAAACAATCTCAGATGTACTTTGATCAGTAAAAGCATTCCAGAGTTATTACCACATAAAGTGGTGCGCAGGTATTGGCGGGGGTCCATAAGCCCATAGGTTTAGCCCTTCGGGGGTTAAAGACAAGTTCCTACTTTCTTGGATTTTTGAATGTTTATTCAATATTTAAATGTTCAAATAAAGAAATGAACTGTAAACTGTCTGTGTGTTATTAGCTTAGTCACATTGTGTTTGTTCATAACTGTGACTAAGCTAATAACCATAAATGTAGAAATCCATGGAATTCCAAAAGGTTCACTTACTTTTTGTTGTATCTGTATATTTTATGAAGTAGAGTTAAAACTCAATGGGTAAAAATGAATAATAACAAAAAGTCATGACCTTTCCAATACGAGTAAGAATTGTGTTGGCTCTTGATAGAGTAGATTGCCATTGTGTTTTATAATTGAGCTTATAATTGATCATTACCACCAAATCTTTCTGCATTTAGCAGGGCTATGGAGTTATAGGTGGAAGTGAAGGCGGCAACAGGTGGGATTTGTATTTTGTGCTGGAAATAGGCCAGATAACACACTGGTAGGGATAGGGTTGGGAGAGGAGGTACAGTCCATAGCTTATAAGCACAATTCTTTTTTGGAGGGAGACCGAGAACTAACCCCTGGAGATTGTGCTAAGGCTGGGGCCTGTAGCCCCCATGATCATATTGTGCTGCCTGAACTCCCTGGACCCTTCAGAAGATCAGCCGCAACCTAAACCTTTAGAGGGAGCAGGGAATTAAGTTTAGTATTTTCATGTTTTTTGCAGCATTTTTATATTTCTACAGGTTCTTTCCTTTGGACTACGTTGAATTCATTGGACTACGTCGGGCCAGAATTAAATAAATTTATTATGGGTACTCAGGTGATCCACACATCGATCGTGGGTTCACCCATACTCCCCGCTCCTCTGATGCCCCTGCCAGACGCTGACCCTATATTACCCAGCATTCCCTCGACTTCCATCTTTAGTGCCGTCTACCTTTTGAAAAAGCATTTCCAGTACGTTCTTGCTTTTACCTCCGTCCCTTGACTACAATTCTTACCGCCTGCCCTGACCTTCCTGCCTGTCCCCGACTATGAGCCTTCCCAGCGTTTCACTATTGTGTTATACTTCATCCGCAAACGCAGGCAAGTCGGGTCAGAGATAACGATCTGGGGTTCGTCTGTCACAGCAAGCCAATTCTGCCTTGTGACAGGCTATGGTGAGAACCAACTGCTCCTTAGACTCCGCTCCCTGGTGAGGCTTACAAAATCATTTGCGATGGCTCAGTGGATCCACTACTTGCAGTCCTTACACCATTTCTTTTAATTAATTGGTCAACAAGGGTTGGTTGTGTTTATTTAAATAAGGTGTGTTTTTTTAAGGTTTTTTTTACTGACATTACTGTTGTCAGTAATGGAGGTGTCTGAAAGACAGCTCTTGAACTGATGAAGCAAACACGTTGTTTGCGAAACACGTTGTCATTGTAATTTTATACCTAATTAAAGAATAAAATAATAGACACTACATCAGTGGTGAATTGCCCAGTAGTCTATTTATTCTTGGTTACTGCTAAACAGTAGCGCTACTTCCTTACTACTCGCAGCAGTAGCCTGCGGTTTCTGGACAGCTCTCCAATACTATAACAGGGGTGGCTTGGTTTCAGTAATCTTTTTTTTTTTTTTTTTTTTTGCTACCCAAGGCTTACACTAACCCCCTTCCACTATTACCACAGGTAACCCAAATATCTCAGCACCAGGGGTACTGGGAAGACCTGGGTTACTGTCAGAAGCGGATTATCTACTTCTGAGGCAGATATAGGCTGGTATTTTTAAGGTGGGAAGGGACTAACATACATGGTCTTTGCCCTCCTGATAGTATCAGTCTGCAGCTTTTCTTTTTACCTTGGCTGCTTATGAACTAAGGGCAGTGTCCCCATATCTAAATGAATTAAAAAAAAAAAACAAGTTAAAATGCACTGTGTTTGGAGCTGGTTTAGCTCCTGAGCCTGCTCTATACTGGCGCCTACCCACTGAAAGCAGAGTTGACACATAAAGCAGCTGCCAACTTCTGCCTACCTGTCCCTACCTGCTACTAAGGGCCACATGTATGAAAACTGTCTAGGTCTAAAGTTCACTTTGTTGCCCATAGCAACCAATCAGAGCGCCTTTTACAATTTTCCAGAGCACTATATTAAATGAAAGGAGCGCTCTGATTAGTTGCAAAGTGAGTTTTAGACCTAGACAGTTTTCATACATGTGGCCCTAAGTGTAAGGCACGATGGTCCGGTAGCTGGGTGGGGACAATCACTCCCACACACGGCTGTACAAGATTACCATTGATGTCGATGTTTCAGCAGCAAATGCAGGCAGCCATTGGCAGCCACATATGGGTTTGCTTTCATTGCGACTACTGGACTGCTAGACTCTACTCTCAATTTTTTTAGTGCTGACATATTTCACAGTGCTGTACAGCAATTGTCACTGCTTATAATAATCTCTGTCCCCAGTGGGGTTCACAACCTAAATTCCAGACTAAGGTGTCAATGTAATTTTTTGAGGAATGGGAGGAAAGTGGAGTATCCAGAGGAAACCAGACGTACCCAGAATCCCAGCCCTGCAAGGGACCAGTGCTAACCAGTGAGCCACTGTGCTAACCCTCTCCATTATGGACGATCCTTGCAGTTTTAAAAATGAAAGCATGTAAGTAGATTGCTTTATGTTTCATTTTACACCAGTGAACATGATTTAAAATATTTTTTTTTTTGCCATTGTATAACACCTTTAAAAATTAGAGCAGCAGACTAGAGAATAGTTCCCATGGCTCATCCAGCTCATGCTGCATCAGCCCTGAGGACTTGGCTTGGGAACCATATCTTTTCTTTTATTAAAATAACAGAATTAATTGCATAGTGACACTTACTGTTCAGTGTAGCAGACAGTGCATCAAAGGAAAGTGCTGTGTCTCTTATTCTGAGATACAGCAGATTCAGAGCATTTAAGGCGACATGTATGTACGGGGCTATGCCAACATTCTGGTGTCCTTTCAGGCCAATAACTGGCTCACCCCTGTTCTCTAGATTTATAATCAGGCGCACTCCAAAATTAGGTGCATTATCTGGCGCCACAACACTTTGTAATGTGCCTGAGATCGGGGGCGTTTTGGAGGTGTGTCCCATCACAACCATATAATTCTACACATTTATGACGGGAGGACAACAAAACTAGGCACATTACTGCTGGAACAGGTAGACAAAGTTAAAAGTGGTCTACCTGAGCCTGAGTTGTCGTTTTGGAACTAGAAAGTGCCTAATCTGCGACCCGTAGTAGAACAGGTTCATAAATTTAGGCACATCCTACGCTACTAATGCTAGACAAAAAAATGCAGTTTCCAGCCAGATCTGCCAGAGATGAGTCCAGTTTATTTATGAGCAGGTGTTAGCCCCAGTCACCTGTGGATTATTATTATTTTTATTATTATTATTATTATTATTTATTTTTGAGTGCCCTTGGTTCCAGAGCGCTTTACATTCAGGTTTCATACATAACATAGGTCAAACAAGTACAAAGGTGACAAATTAATAACTAACAACTGGTACAGAAGGAGAGAGGTCCCTGCCCGTGAGGGCTTACACTCTAAAAGGAAGGTGGGAAGAGACAGAAGGTGAGGGGCAGACATGGTTGTGGATAGTGTAGTGACAGCAGGGTTATTGTTGGTTATAGGCAATCCTGAAGAGATGGGTTTTCAGGTTGCTTTTGAGGCTGGTGAGAGTGGGGTAGAGTCTGAGGTGTTGGGGCAGTGAGTTCCAGAGTATGGGGGAAGCACGGGAGAAGTCTTGGAGACGGTTATGTGAGGAGTTGACACGGGGAGAGCAGAGAAGAAGGTCCTGTGAGGAGCGGAGATTGCATGAGGGGAGATATCTGGAGATTAAGGCAGATATGTATGGGGGGGAATGGTTATGGAGAGCCTAGTAGGTCAAGGTTACTAACTTGAACTGTATTCACTGGGCAATGGGAAGCCAGTGAAGGGATTGGCAGAGGGGAGAGGCAGAGGAGTATCGAGGAGAGAGGTGAATCAGACTGGCAGCAGAGTTAAGGATGGATTGGAGGGGAGCGAGGGTGCTAGCTGGGAGGCCACAGAGAAGGATGTTGCAATAGTCTAGGCGTGAGATGACAAGGGCATGGACCAGCATTTTTGTGCTTTCGAAGTTAAGGAATGAGCGGATACGGGAGATATTTTTCAGGTGGAGGCGGCAGGCAGAGGTGAGGGTTTGGAGTTGCGGTTTGAAGGACAGATTGGAGTCAAGGGTTATCCCAAGGCAGCGGACTTGTGGAGCTGGTGAGAGAGTATAGCCATTGACTGTGATAGAGAGATCAGGTGGAGGGATGGAGTGGGGCGGTGGAAAGATGATGAATTCAGTTTTCTCCAAGTTTAGCTTCAGGAGACGTGAGGAGAAGAAGGAGGATATGGACGAAAGACAGACAGGGATCCGGGAGAGTAGAGAGGTAATATCTGGGCCGGAGATGTAGAGTTGGGTATCATCAGCATACAGATGGTATTGAAAGCCATGCGATGCTATTAGTTAACCCAGACCAAGAGTGTAGATAGAAATGAGTAATGGGCCCAGGACAGACCCCTGGGGGATACCAACAGAGAGCGGGCAAGGGGAGGAGGTGGTGCGTGAGTGAGAGACGCTGAATGTCCGATCAGTGAGGTAGGAGGATATCCAGGAAAGGGCCAAGTCCATGATGCCGAGGGAGGAGAGGATTTGTATGAAGAGTGAGTGGTCGACAGTGTCAAAGGCGGAGGACAGGTCGAGAAGCTCAGAGTAGTGGCGTGAGGCTTTGGCAGTTGCTAGGTTGTTGGTGACTTTGGTTAGGGCAGTTTCTGTAGAGTGGTGGGGACGGAAACCGGATGGTAGTGGGTCATGGAGAGAGTTGGTGGATAGATGAGAGGAAAGTTGAAGATAGACATGCTGGTCAAGGAGTTTAGAGGAAAATGGAAGCAGTGAGATGGGGCGATAGTTGGACAGACAAGAGGGGTCAAGAGATGGTTTCTTAAGGATGGGTGTGATGGCCGCATGTTTAAAGGAGGAAGGAAAGATGCCAGAGGTTAGTGATAGGTTGAAGAGATGGGCGAGGGCTGGAATAATGACAGCACTAAGGTCAGGGATGAGGTGATATGACAGTGGGTCAAGATTACAGGTAGGGAGGTTGGATTTGGACAGTAGAGTGGAGAGCTTGTCATGAGTGACAGTAGAGAAGGAAGTTAGAGGGGAATAGTGATGAGCAGGTGTAGAGGTGGGATGGGGGTACACTGCAGGAATAGAGATAGCTGGAGGGGACGGCAGGGTGAAGCTGTGTCTGATGAGATTGATCTTATTTAGGAAGTGAGTGGCAAAGTCATCTGCTGAGAGGAGAGAT
The DNA here is from genome assembly GCA_025379985.1 of Phyllomedusa bahiana. NCBI lineage: Eukaryota > Metazoa > Chordata > Amphibia > Anura > Hylidae > Phyllomedusa > Phyllomedusa bahiana. The sequence continues at coordinate 18,832 of JAODAL010018777.1, forward strand.
GGGGGAGGGGGTGCTGGTGGACGGAGGAGAGCATTGAAGGTTTTGAACAGTTGTCTGGGGTTGTGAGACAGGGAGGATATGAGAGTGGTGAAGTAATCCTGTTTGGCAGTGGTGATTGCAGATTTAAATGTATGCAGTGATTGTTTGTATAAGGTGAAGTCAGCAGTGGAGCGGGTTCTCTTCCAGTGGCGTTCAGCAACTCTGGAAGATCGCCTCAGTGGTTTGGTGGAGTCTGTGTGCCAGGGTTGTCTGTGGATTTTGCGTGTTCTGTTGTGTGTGAGAGGGGCAACCACGTCAAGAGTGGAAGTGATTGTGTTGTTGTAGAAAGTGGTGGCTGCGTCTGGGTCAGCAAATGAGAAGATGGTAGAGAGGGGAGAAAGAGATTCAGAGAGAGTGTGAGGGTTAAGGTGTTGTAGGTTTCTACGGGGGAGTAATAGATTTGGGGCCGAGGGGGCAGGTGGGGTGGAATTGGTGGAGAAGGTGAGCAGATTGTGGTCAGAGCTGGGTAAAGGAGAGATTGAGGTGTTGGATGACAGAGGCTGGTGAAGATGAGGTCCAGTGTTTGTCCATCTTTATGAGTGGCTCTAGAGGTCCACTGGGTGAGGCCGAAGGAAGAGGAGAGTGACAGGAGTTTGTTAGTAGTGGAGCGGGGGGTGTCGATTGGGATGTTGAAATCTCCCACGATAATAGTGGGGATGTCAGTGGAAAGAAAGTGAAAGATCCAGGAAGCGAAGTGGTCAAGGAAGGCGGTGGCAGGGCCTGGGGGACGATAAACAACAGCCACTTGGAGGTTGGAGGGGGAGTAGATGCGGATGAAGTGCACCTCGAAGAAGGGGAGAGTGAGGGAAGGTAGTGGTGGAATGGGGACAAAAGAGCAGGTATCTGACATAAGAAGGCCGACATCTCCTCCATGTTTACTTCCAGAGCGGGGGGTGTGGGTAAACTGAAGCCCGCCATAAGAGAGTGCAGCAGGGGAAGTTGTGTCAGAGGGTGTCAGCCAGGTTTCTGTTAGTCCAAGGAAGGATAGGTTGCGGGAGATGAAGAGGTCATGGATGAAGGAATCTTGTTGCCCACAGAACAAGCATTCCAGAGAGCTCCAGACATGGGGATAGGGATAGCGGGGGTGAGGGGAATGGACTTTATGTTTAAGTGTTTATGGGAGTTTGTGCTTCTTGGTCTGTAAGGGGCAGGTGAAATAAGAGTGGGGATCCGCTGAGGTGGCCCGGGGTTGGGAGATATGTCCCCAGCAGCGAGGGGAAGCAGGGAGAGTGTGAGAAGGTGTGTGTGGGATAGAGCAAAAGGGGGTTGTGTAGGTTTGGTGAGAGAGGTTTTAATGCTGTGAAAGAGGTGGAGAGTAGAGGTCAGGTGTGAGGGTAGGATAGACGGGGAGATATGGAAGTCATTGCCAGTGTGTGTGTGTGAGGGTAGGCAAGGAGTTTGAGGAATAGGGAGGTAGTGATGATAGTGGCATAGAACTGCATTTTGGGAGTGGTATGGCTATAAAGCAGACTAACTTAATGTTTACCTTAAGGTCATTCCTGGTTCATTTCTGGCTTCAATTCTGGTATAATTCTGAAGTCACACAGGCTCTATGCTAGGGATGGGCTGCACCTAAATGGGGAGGGTGCAGCTGTATTGGGGGACAAAATGGCTAGGAAGCTGGAGGAATATTTAAACTAGGTACTGGGGGGGAGGGAAACTACAAATAAAAGCGTGCAAGATAGTGAAGATGGGAGGCTGGGAATTAGTAATAAATCAGGGGGTGGAGTGGAGGGGGGGGGCCGTAGCAATAGATAAAAGATCAGGGAGAAAGGAATAAAAACTGGGAAATCTCTAAATTGCATGCTGACCAATGCCAGGAGTCTGACCAACAAAATAAATGAACTAGAAGTATTAATGCAGAAGAAAAATATGACATAGTGGGGATAACTGAGACATGGCTGGACGAGAGCTACGACTGGGCGGTTAACTTGCAGGGTTACTGTCTTTTTAAAAGTGCCCGAAAAACACCGGAAGGGGGGAGGTGTCTGTCTCTATGTAAAATCATGTCTGAAGCCAACACTGCGGGAAGATTATGGGTTTACATGTAGTGAACAGGTGGATTCACTTTGGGTATATATACATGGGGGGATGTAACAGTAATATAATTCTAATAGGGGTCTGCTATAGGCCTCCAAATATAACAGAAACCATAGAAGATATGTTCCTCAGGAAAATAGATGAAGCAACTAAACAGACTGAGGTTGTTATTTCCTGGGCAACTTTAAACTATCCAGACATAAATGGGATCTGAAACCTGTAGCTCTCAAAAAGGGAAAAACAGGTTTTTGTCTATAACTTAAAGATAATTACCTTTCCCAAATGGTGCAGGAAACTGATAGAGGAAAGGCCTTTCTAGACTTAATATTGACTAATAGACCTGACAGAGTAACAAAGGTTCAGGTTGAGGGGCACCTAGGGAATAGTGACCATTAAAATAAAATTCCATTTTCCTTCAATAGAGCTCCTTGTCATGGTGCCACAAAACACTGAATTGGGAGGTAATTTTACCCTGCTTAGAGAGGCACTAAAATGTATTGACTGGGACAAAGTGTTTAAAAAAATAGCAAACAAAAAAATAAATGGGAGATCTTTAAAAACATCTTAGGTGCCCACTGTGAGTGGTACATACCATATGGTAAAAAAATAATTAGAAACAGGAAAACCCAATGTGGATCAACAGAGATGTAAAGGAGGCAATAAAAAAACAAAAAGAAAGCGTTTCAGCTACTAAAACAGGAGGGAGTGAAGAGACGCTAAGAAGATATAGGGAAGAAAATAAAGTGTGTAAAATAAAGAAAAAGGGCAGCAAAGCTGGAGACAGAAAGGCGTATTGCAATTTAAAAAGTAAAACTAACCCCAAAAATATTTTTTAACTATATAAATAGTAAAAAGATTAAAAAAAGGAAAATGTTGGCCCTTTAAAAAATGCTGAGGGAGAGACATTTAGAGGACGATGAGGAAAAAGCAAACCTATTAAACAATTTCTTCTCCCTGAAATTACCGAGGAGGGTGAGCTTCCTGTTGAACAGAGGGATGAGGAAAACTCCAACTTAAAAGTTTCTGGTCTAAGCCAGGGAAGAAGTGCAGCTCTGCCTTAGGAAGTTTAAAAAATAGACAAATCCCCAGGCCCTGATGGTATACACCCGCGTGTTCTAAGGGAGTTAAGTGATGTCATAGATAGGCCCTGTTCTTAATATTTATGGACTGTCTAATAACGGGGTATGTCCCAAAGGATTGGCGCTAGCAAATGTGGTGCCAATATTCAAAAAGGGGTCAAAAAGTGATCCAGGAAACTATAGGCCGGTAAGCTTAACCTCTGTTGTAGGTAAAATGTTTGAAGGTTTTCTCAGAGATGCTATCCGGAGTATCTCATTGAAAATAAAGTATAACCCATTCCAGCATGGGTTTATGAAGGATCGGTCCTGTCAGACTAATCTCATCAGCTTCTATGAGGAAGTCAGTGCTAGACTGGATCGGGGTGAGGCATGGATGTCATATATCTAGATTTTTCTAAAGCGTTTGATACGGTGCCACATAAAAGGTTGGTAAATAAAATGAGAATGCTTGGACTGGGGGAAAATGTGTGCAAATGGGTAGGCAACTGGCTCACTGATAGAAAACAAAGGGTAGTAATTTAACGGTACATACTCAGACTGGAAACCCTGGTTTTTAGTGGGTAACCACAAGGGTCAGTATTGGGCCCTATCCTCTTTAACATTTTCATTAATGATCTACACAGGGATTTTCACAGTAGAATATCGATCTTTGCAGACGTTTCTAAGCTCTGTAACGTAATCAACACAATAGAGGATAATTTTGTTATTACAAAAGGGTCTGGATAAGTTGGAGGCCTGGGCAGGGAAATGGCAGATGAAATTTTAAAATAGATAAATGCAAGATTATGCACATGGGGAGGAAAAAATCCATTACATGATTACATGTTAAATGGAAAAACACTGGGTAAAAGTGACATGGAGAAAGGGCTTGGGAATCCTAGTGGACAGTAAACTTAACTTTTAGCAGCCAATGTCAGGCAGCAGCTGCCAAGGCTAATAGGATCATGGGGTGTATTAAAAGGGGCATAGAGGCACATAATGAGAACAATATTCACCCATTGTACAAGTCACTGGTTAGACCACACATGGAATATGGTGAACAGTTTTGGGGACCAGTGCACAGGAAAGACATTGTAAAGCTTGAGCAGGTCAAAGGTGGGCAAAAATAATTAAAGGACTAGGTGGACTACAATACCCAGAAATATTTGCAAGATTTGGGTTATTTAGTTTAGAGAAAAGACGGCTTCGGGGGGACATAATAAATATGTTTAAATACATCAAAGGTCAATATAGAGATCTCTCCCAAAATTTATTTATACCCCGGGTGTATAAAAGAACAAGGGGGCATCCTCTATGTCTTGAGGAACGAAAGTTTCTACATAAACATAGAAAAGGGGTTCTTTACTGTAAGAGCGTGAGCTATGGAATTCTCTGCCAGAGGGACTTGTCATGGTGAATTCAATAACGGCGTTCAAAAATGGTTTAGATGCATTTCTGGAGCATAATAATATAACAAGTTATAGTGTCTAGGATTCTGGTGAGGGGTCATTGATCCAGGGATTTTTCTGATTGCCAGATTGGAGTCGGGAAGGACATTTTTGGCTTATACCTCAAATTTGGGGGTTTTTTTTCCTTCCCCTGGGGTCAACACCTTAGCACAACAGGCTGAACTGGATGGACGTCTTGTCTTTTTTCGGCCTTACAAACTATGAAACTATGAAACACTTAAGGAATTGCACTTAATGGATATTGCATCTATGGTATTGGATCAATGATCGGTCAACAATGACCTAACATGTGCACTTATATAGTCGACTATCTTAAATCAGATACCAGGTGTGAAACAAGAAGTGGGAGGGGTGGAGGATGTTACTGAGCAGAGGGAGATTTGCAAGTGAGGAAAATCTAGGCATAGAGGCCTCTTGTCACAGTAGGAGATGCAGACAGTTATTATAGCACAAATTCATTCCATTACATATAAACATACACAATACAAATGGAGATTTGCTTGGGTGTTGTAGTCCCATAAACATTCAGACAGCAAATGGAGGATGGGAGTGGTGGGTAACAGGGAGAAACATACACAATACAAATTGAGATTTGCTTGGGTGTTGTAGTCCCATAAACATTCAGATAGCAAGTGGAGGATGGGAGTGGTGGGTAACAGGGAGAAACATACACAATACAAATGGAGATTCGCTTGGGTGTTGTAGTCCCATAAACATTCAGACAGCAAGTGGAGGATGGGAGTGGTGGTTCACAGGGAGAAACATACCTGTAATTGAGAGAAGAAGAGAGGTCAGGTGAGAGATTTGCTTAGAGGTTCCATTCATCCATAATGCTACATTCTGGTATAATTCTGAATTAAGGAATTGCACTTAATGGATTTTGCATCTATGGTATTGGATCAATGACCGGTCGATGGACCTTCCCTGATTCTACCCATAACTACAAAAAGGTAGAAACCTGTCAATAAACATCAGACAGGCCGGGCTAGTTACAGGTGGGTGGGAATACCTCCCAACCATCAAAGGGCGAAGCATTTAATGTGATGGTCTGCTTTTGGGCTGGGTGCAGGCTCATATTTTAGAATGGGAAGTGGCCAATATCCATGGTCCTTCCCATCCTGATAGTATCAGGCTGCAGCTGTCAGTTTTACCATCCTGGGTATGACAAATGGGGGTAACCCATGTAATATGAAAGAGTATCATGTGTATTATATTCCAGAGCAGCTGTTGTTTTTGTATACCTCACCCATCAATTATGTGTACAAACATGTTTATACAAGCTCATTAACCTGGTCATAAAACTGTTTAACTCAAGTTTATTTAGTCTGGTCTGGTCATAAAACTTTAAAAGCTATTTGGATAAAAGGTCACCTCCATGAATGGCACTCTTGACTTAAATCCTGAATTTATTTATTTCAAAGTATGACCGGGTCCTCATCTACCCATCCACTATTGACATCTCTCAACAAATGTTATATTGGGTCAATTAAGGGGGACACATAATTAGATATGAGTTGTCCTCCACTTTTATAATCAGCCAGGCAGAGACAACAACTTACCCTAATGAATTGATGGGCAGCTCTGAAACCTGAACTAACTGTGCAGGTTATACAATTTGGTTTCCAGAGCCATTGAGATCAGCCGTCAGCTAAGCTGAGTTCCATTTTTTCTTATTTGCTCCCAGCACTAAGAATATTATCTACCTTTGTAAGTGTTAAGTATTTTCTGAGATTTTATTGTTTTATAACTGAAATTGCATTTATATTTGTCACATTTTATTGTACCTTTTTTGTACTTTATATATAAGCACAGTACTTTGTTTCTATTAAACCTTAAAACTTTAATAAGTCTGGTCTTTCTATGCTCTAAGAATCTATAGCCTTGATCAAAGTTTTTAACTATGTGACTACTGGAGAGCAGTGCCTTAGCGTTTAACCCTGTGAGTGCCGGTAAGTGGTGTTCATGGCTATCGGAGTCCTTCCCTTCGGTTTCTTTTCTCTTTTATTTTGATTATTGAGAAAGGTGGTGGCACCAGATATTTTGGGGTACCCAAACTGTGTTGGAGTGTTATTTATGCTTAATTTGGCACCCAAATAGAAGTTGAGTACAAATAAGATTGAGTGGAAATAAATCAACTCCTTTACAGTTAGAAATTGGTGGTAGAGCAATGGGGTATTTTTATTTTTATTACAGCATTAGTTCTTGGTTTAAGCAATTATTCCATGCACTAAAGGACTGGCAGTATCCTTGTGAGGAGGACACCATTCTACAAGTATCAACTCAGTTCTTACTTGTGACATACTTGCAAACAGTGTTCCCTACCCTGTTTTCTTTCATATCTTTTATTTGGCAAAGAGTGCTTTGTGAGATGACAGCCCTGTACAAGAAACAGAGTAAGGAAGCTCTCATCAACCTCTATGAGCAGAGAGGAATTGATACAACTGACAAAACAAAAGACCTGCTGATCCGTGAGCTGATGGAGCAAGACTTGGAGCAGCTATCCAGGGCACCTGAGCAAGACACTTTCATCACTTTGGAGGGTCAAATAATGGATATTGCTTCCAGGATAGTTTCTCCTGAGGGTACTTGTAGCAACAGTTCTTTGGAGGGTATGGACTATTCTCTTGGAATGGCTTTGCAACAATTGGGTTCCTGTGACCCTGGTATGCACCTATGACAGATCCTGCAGTGCAGAAAGAGGTAGCTGCTGTAGAACACCAGGTCATGAAAGAGGCCGCTGAATGCCAGGTGGAGAGAAAGATTGCCACCACAGAATGACAGGCTCAGAGAGAGTTCCAGCTACAGATGGTATGACCTGAGAGTGGTAGCAACCCTACTCCCAGGATACAAATCCATAGAGACTCAAATTTGAAAACTCTCCTGTTATGAAAAAGAATGGGGACTTAAACATGGGGGTTTGAGAAAACCTGCTGACAATACCATGTAACCCCAGGATTAAGGGGCAAAGCCTTGGAAGTTTTTTCTAACCGTCCATCTGGGGAAGCTGGGATCTATGATGCTTTAAAAAGGCTGTAGTCAACAAATATAATCTCACCCCAAAGGTGTACCACAAGAAGTTCTGGAGTCGACAGCGGGGTCCCACTGACAACTATGCAGTGGGCAGTCTGAGAAAACCCTTCAGGCAATGGGTGTGAGGACTGTCACACAGTTACTAGCTTTGATGACTTGGAAGATCTGATGGTCTAGGATCAGTTTCTTTGCCTCTGTCCTACGGATATAACGCCTTTTGTTTGTGACAAAGAGCCCAAAACTGTGATCAAGCTGCAGAGATGGCAGAATCATATGTTGCCAGATTCCAGAAGCCCTAAAGAAATCCGAGTCCAGCTGTAGGAGAGGTAAGCCTGTTGGGGACCTCTCTCTCTTCCAACCAATCATGTGAGCACCATACTTTTACTTCTCCCAGGGCCCCAAGAGCCACACATACTTTTACTGACATGTGAAAATGCTTTGCATATAACAAGGTGGGACATGTGAGTGACGCTTGTCCTGATAAGAAGAAGAGTGCCTCTACTTCTACAAAGCCCCCAAGGGCAGCTGCTTCTGTCTAACTAGTGGCTGGTACTGATGGGAAGAACCAGCACAACTTTGAATCTGTTACAGTGGAGTCAAGGTCACTGTGGGCCTCAGAGACACTGGAGCAAATGTGACTGTTGTGCATCCAAAGATGGTGAATGCTGAGGATATAATTACAGAAAAGACCCTGGATGACATTGCTTATTAGGGCTTCGCCATTTTTTTGATATATTTTGTGCCAAAAAACTGTTGACGCCCTATTCTCTCTCTAAATGAGCTGTAGTACACCAAAATTGTTATTATTTATTTTAGAGCGCCCTTAGTTCCAGGGCACTGTACATTTGAGGTGAGTTACATATATTACATAGGTCAAACAAGTACAAAGGTGACAATAACTAACAACTTGTCCAGAGGGAGAGAGGGCCCTGCCCGTGAGGGCTTACAGTCTACAGGGAAGGAGGAAAGGGACAGGAGGTGAGGGGCAGACATGTTTGCATCCACTTCATACTAGAAGGGTTTTTCTGAAGCTGGGCAAGTTAAAATCGACACTGTGACAAACAAAGGTTTCTTTCACTTCTGGCAGCCAGAGTTTAGGGTTGAAGTCATTTTTAGTCAGACCCACTATAGGCACTGTCAGAGTAGAGATAAGGGTATGTTCACATGGCATTTTTGGATACATTTTTAGATGTTTGTTTGGATCCATGTTTCGGACCCTAAACGGACCCAAACATGCATCTAACAATGTGCAGTGTGATTTATATTGCTTTCTTTGTAAAACATGCATTAGCGTTCAGATATATATTTTAAAAGCATCTTTCTGATGCGTCTTTCAGATCCGTTCAAAGAATTGACATGTCAATTCTTGATCCGCTTGACACAGCAGACGCCCTATTTAAAATGAAAGGGTGCTTTTCTGCTGCAGCAAAAACACATCCAAACACGCAACTGCGTGTTGGATGCATTTTGAATGCATTTTTTGTATCAAAAACTTATCTAGAAATGCTGTGTGAACATACCCTTATAGTTTGTAAAACACGGGCGATCTAGCACTTCCTGAAGTCCCATAGGTCACAGACATTTAAAAACAGCAGACAATTTTGCAGGATACACATTTCTGCAGTTTGGCATAGAGGTGGTTGGAGAACCAGCCATACATGGTCATTGTGATACTTAAAGTCAGGACAAAAGATCAAGATGTTGCCAAGATATTCTACGTCACAAACATACAGGAGGTCTTCGACTTTATTGACAAAGTCCTTGAAGATGGCTTGAGCATTGCAGAGACTAAAAGGCATTACTAAATACCATTCTGGGTGTTAAAGGTGGTCTTCCATTCATAGTCTTCATGGATACGAATCATATTATAGGCTCCTCGGAAGTCGAGTTTGGTAAAGATCCTGGCTCCACATAGACGGTCAAAGAGCTTGGATGTCAGGAGTAATAGATACCGTTTCATGACGGTAATCTTATATAAGCCTCGATAATTGATGTAGAGTGAAGAGATCCATCCTTCTTTTCTACAAAGAAAAATCCGACACAGCAGGAGAAGATGACATGCAGATACAGCCCTTTTGAAAATTTTCTTTGATATAAGCCAACATGGCTTGAGTTTCAGGTACAGACAAAGGGAACAATCTTCCTCAAGATGGCATTGTGCAAGGTATCAAATCTTTTGGGTAGTCATAGGCCTAATGTGGCAGAAGAGTCTCAGCTTGTTTCTGATTGAGGACATCTGCAAACATTGATACGGAGTCAGAAGTCCTGGAAACCGAGTCAAGGGTGTTGGTGGAAAAACGAAGAGGCATAATACTCTGCGAATGGTACTGTTATCCCCAGCGCATTACTTTGCCATTACAGTATGGGTGCATTGAACTGCAGCCATGGGAGACCCAGTAAAACCACAGAGCTAGGATACGGAATAATGAGGAACAAGATCTTTTCCTTGTGAAATGCTACAGTTTGAGGCAGGAGAGGTTCAGTTCAATACAGGATGGTGCCATTTAGGAGTTCTCCATTAATGGGAGAGATGATCAGAGGCTTGGCAAGAGGAAACACAGGAAGATGAAATCTAGAGATCAAGGATGAATTAATAATATTTCTGGCAGAGCCAGAATCCAAGGAGTCTGGAGTAATACCTGTTTGACAGTTTCCTGAGGAGTTTGCCAACAAAGAGGACATATTCCACAATACTCTGAACAAGCGACAGGCTGCATCTTTTTTTTGGCAGAGCTGTAAGAATATGGTGTGAATTTTGCCCTGGTGGCTTGTCTGTCCATGATCTTGCAGTAAAAACTTTTTCACACTACAACAGAGAAGCAAACTTTACATGTAATATCTGCAAATACACAGTAAATACACGGTGCGGAGAGCAAAAAAACTGCAGCTAAAAAAATTAATGTTTGAAGCTTTAACATTCAGTTTCCCCTGGGGGGGGGGTTATCATCATTAAATTAAATATGAATAACAAAGGAAAATAAAAGCCAGAAAAAGGATGTAGGGTCATATGGAAACTGCAAAGTGTGATCAAAATATCGTCAAATTTGCTGTTGTGCTAAAACACTGCATGTAACCAGATGACCAACACAACTGGATGTTTGTCATATAGTACATCATTCTACCCCCTACTTGTCAAGTCTCCTAGGGGGACTAAGTATTAAAGTTAAAAAAAGTAAAAAAATAATAAATATTAAAGTTTAAATCCCTATACTTTGCCATTTTACAAATAAAAAAATAAAAAGTTACACATAATTGGTATCACCGCGTCCATAAAAGTCCAATCTATTATACTATAACATCATTTATCCCATACGCTGTACAGCATAGAAGAAGTAATTTCCAAACACCAAAATTGTGTTTTTGTTTGGTCATTTCATATCCCCCAAAAATGGAATAAAAAGTGATCAAAAAGTCGCATCTATCCCAAAATGGGACCAATAAAAACTATACTTCAGCCACACTTTTGCTTCAAATTTTTTTTCTTATTTTCCTTCTCTAAAACCTGCGTCTTATGGTCCGCAGCATCTTATAGACTGAAAAATAAAGTAAACAGGAAATCCTTTTATATATTTTACATTTTTATTTTTGTTTACTTTTTTACATTAACATTTAGTCTTTCTAAGGGACTTAAACTTGTGATATCTTGTACTTTATACTGCAGTACTGGTGTCCTACAGTATATAGTGATTTCAGTGATTTCCTATTACATCTTTTCTATGGCAAGTTGTAATAGGAGTACAATCATGGGAGACACAGAGGCCTTAACGAAGCTCTCAGATGCTTTGGCAACCAAACTTTGACAATTGGGGGCCATAACAGACTGCAGCCTCTTTTACATGTACTGCAGCTTCTAAATTGTTAGGTGGCCAGGATCAGAGTTATCTACAATTACAGCAAATAATAGAAGGTGTCAACTGTAAATAACAGCCAACACCCCCTGTTTAATAGCTAACATCCCTACGATTAAGCCTCCTCCATACCCCCTTAATTATGCTGCAAAGTAGATTTACAATGCAGGGTGTTAAGGGGTTGGAGAGGCTGTCCAGCATGTAAAAGCAAATAAGTATTAAAGTACTGCTGCCCAAATAAATGTCCCATTTGGTTGGAGCCTGGAAGTAAAGAAAAGACTGGGTAGGGGCAGCAGCATTATTTGTTTTATGTTATCCACTGGACAACACCTTTAACCAAATGCTGACCGCCCAAAAACTTTAAACATTTGGAAGGTCAACATCTAGCTCTGCAAAGCCGTTTTAAAATGGCCTTCCATAGTTCTCAACTGCAGGCTAGTTATACAGAGTAGAGAGCCGGCAGTCAGCAGTAGCGGGCTCTCCAATGAAAAGTCAGGGATGGTTTTTGCCATCTTTATTAAAGGGCTGTTCTCACCATGCTGTTTCACAGGGCCACAGGCAGCTTCATGATTACACTTCCTGGCCAGGCTGTGGGCGGTTCTATAGCATTGATTAGCATATCAGCTATGCTATTCCTAGCTGATTCTGTTACAGTGATGTGAGTGCTGGAGGTTTATAGTCTGTATTTCAGAAAGTTCAAGAGCAATAATGGTTAAAATGTGTCATTAACTTAGGTAAACAAGCTCATGTGTTAGACTCAGCAGGTAGTGACTCACCATGTTCAGACAGATGGGTGGAGCAATAAGAGAGAGATAATAGAGAGAGCAAGTAGATAAAATGTATTTGGTAATAATCAACAATACAACAATGTACCATATATACTCGAGTATAATCCGACCCGAGTATAAACCGAGGCATCTACTTTTGACACAAAAAACTGGGAAAACTTATTCACTCGAGTATAAGTCTAGGGTGGGAAATGCAGTGGCTACTGGTAAGTTTAAAAAATAAAAATGGATACCAATAAAATTATATAGGCAGGTAGAGGCAGTTTAATGTCCCCCATAGGCAAATATAGGCAGTTTAGTTTCCCACATAGGCAACTATAGGCAGTTTAATGTCCCCCACAGGCAGTTTAATATCCCTCATAGTCAGGTATAGGCAGGTATATGTCCCCCAGTCAGGTATAGCCAGGTATATGTCCCCCAGTCAGGTATAGGCAGGTATATGTCCCCCAGTCAGGTATAGCCAGATATATGACCCCCAGTCAGGTATAGCCAGGGATATGTTAACAAGCAAACATATGTAGAAAGAAGAATCGCTCACCTTGCCTTCATAAGGGGCTTAAAAATCACAATCCTCAGCTGGTTCATTAGTTCACCGGCGCTTGGAATCCTGGCTCCCGGCAAAGAGCCCAACAAAGCAATGCAGCGAAAAAAGTAGATGGATCCAGCGATCTTGGTGAAAAACGTACTTTGCATTTATTCACATAGTAATAGTGCAGACGGTACAGACAAAAATAAGATTAAAACCTACGCGTTTCAGGCATAAGACTTTCCTGCCCTTGATCACGGTTCAGACATCTTTCTAAATGTGTCCATTATATAGTAAAAAGGGGCGTTACGTGTATCCACACGTCATATCCTCCATTTAAAAACACTATCTCCTATTCTATCGCAACATAAATATATTCAAATAATTCTTTTTTAGTTTATAGCCTGTTGCACATGTAATTAAACTAATAAATATATGCCAGATAATTTCTGTTATTTAGTCCTACCGGAACCCTTGTCTCCAATTCATGGATCCAAAACGCTTCCCGCAAGCGCACTCGATGTTCCCAATCACCTCCATTGTGCGGACGAATGACTCGTTCTATCCCGCAACATTTGAAACTATCGAGTGCGCCTGCGTGCGTTTCCACGAAATGTCTCACCGCTCCTGAATGAGTACTCTGTTCTCTGCGAATGCCAGCTAGGTGTTCCTGGATCCTAACTCTCATCTTACGGATACTACTGCCAATGTAGGATTTTTTACAACTAGTACAGTGAATAAGATAAACTAGGTGGTCCGTGTCACAATTTATAAAATATTTTATCTTATATATTTTGTTCTTAATCTGGCCAACAAAACCACTGGGTTTATCCATATATTGGCCGACTTTACATGATTTTTTTCCACCCTTGTGATTACCCTTTAAAGTCAGCCAAGTGTTAGACAGATTTCTACTAGAAAACCTACTTGGGGAAATCGTATCTCCTAATGTCTTACTACGTTTTGCCACCATTATAACCCCTTCATCAATTATATCTGCCAATATGGGGTCCTGTCTCAGGATATTAATATTTTTAAAAAATACTTTTTTTATTAAACCATATTCCTCACTGTAAGCCGTAGTATAAGTCACATTGTGTCTATGTTCACGTCTGTATTTATTTTATTGGGCCAATTGCGTTTCTTGCGTTTTCCCTTTCATTTTATTTTTTGCTGATTGTATCTGTTTATTCGTGTATCCTCTAGTTTTCAAACACATAAAAACAAATTTCCTCCAGGTATCCGTCCCATTGTATCGAGTTGCGGAAGTCTTAATGAAAAACTCAGCCGCTGGGTAGATGACTGCCTGCAGCCTATGGTACAGATGTCCCCTGGATACTTGAGGGACAGTACTTCTGTTATTAAAAATTTCCAAAACTTTCAATGGACGGATGACTGTGTATGGCTCAGTATGGACGTAATCAATCTTTATTCTAACATCCCTCTGTCCATGATGAGAACAGCAGTACAGTATAACCTTACCAAATTTAATCTCTACACAGAAGAACATAATATTTTCCTACAGGAATGTATTGAATTCTTAATATACAATAATTACTTTCAATTTGATGGAGAATTTTACCTCCAAAAAGTAGGAGTTCCTATGGGAGCCACCGCCTCGCCATCTATGGCGAATTTGTTTATGGCTTGGTGGGAACAAAAAACTATCTATGACTCCCAGAACCCATATTCTGACTGTATACTCTGGTATGGGCGCTACATCGACGACCTCTTGTTTGTTTGGGGTCGTGGTGTGGCGTCCATACCAGGGTTTGTGGATTTTCTCAATGATAATGCTGTAAACCTTACATTTACATCAGTGGTAGAAAAAGTCACTATCCCCTTCTTGGACCTCCACCTTACTGGAGTTACATACAGCAAGAAGGTTACCACTGATGTGTATAGAAAACCAAACAGTGGCAATACAGTACTTTGGGCGGACAGTTACCACCCTATTCATACAGTAAATTCCATTCCTTATGGAGAACTTAATAGAGCACGGAGGATTTGTAGCGATGATTTAAAATATAAACAACAACTGGAGACCATAGAAAAAAGATTGAAAACTAGAGGATACACAAATAAACAGATACAATGAGCAAAAAATAAAATGAAAGGGAAAACGCAAGAAACGCAATTGGTACAAAAAAATAAATACAGAAGTGAAAATAGACACAATGTGACTTATACTACGGCTTACAGTGAGGAATATGGTTTAATAAAAAAAGTATTTTTTAAAAATTTTAATATCCTGAGACAGGACCCCATATTGGCAGATATAATTGATGAAGGGGTTAAAATGGTGGCAAAACATAGTAAGACATTAGGAGATATGATTTCCCCAAGTAGGTTTTCTAGTAGAAATCTGTCTAACATTGTCTGACTTTAAAGGGTAATCACAAGTGTGGAAAAAAATCATGTAAAGTCTGCCAATATATGGATAAAACCAGTGGTTTCGTTGGCCAGATTAAGAACAAAATATATAAGATAAAATATTTTATAAATTGTGACACGGACCACCTAGTTTATCTTATTCACTGTACTAGTTGTAAAAAATCCTACATTGGCAGTAGTATCCGTAAGATGAGAGTTAGGATCCAGGAACACCTAGCTGGCATTCGCAGAGAACAGAGTACTCATTCAGGAGCGGTGAGACATTTCGTGGAAACGCACGCAGGCGCACTCGATAGTTTCAAATGTTGCGGGATAGAACGAGTCATTCGTCCGCACAATGGAGGTGATTGGGAACATCGAGTGCGCTTGCGGGAAGCGTTTTGGATCCATGAATTGGAGACAAGGGTTCCGGTAGGACTAAATAACAGAAATGATCTGGCATATATTTATTAGTTTAATTACATGTGCAACAGGCTATAAACTAAAAAAGAATTATTTGAATATATTTATGTTGCGATAGAATAGGAGATAGTGTTTTTAAATGGAGGATATGACGTGTGGATACACGTAACGCCCCTTTTTACTATATAATGGACACATTTAGAAAGATGTCTGAACCGTGATCAAGGGCAGGAAAGTCTTATGCCTGAAACGCGTAGGTTTTAATCTTATTTTTATCTGTACCGTCTGAACTATTACTATGTGAATAAATGCAAAGTACGTTTTTCACTAAGATCGCTGGATCCATCTACTTTTTTCGCTGCATAGCCAGGGATATGACCCCAGTCAGGTATAGCCAGGTATATGTCCCCCAGTCAAGTATAGCCAGGTATATCTCCCACAATAGACAGGTAGAGGCAAGTACTTACTATTCTCCGCCGCTCCGAGGCTCTCCCCGCATTCCATCTTCTGACACAGTTCTATTGCGGAGCAGTGAGTGCTCGCTCTCTGCTTCGCTATAGAGTCTTCTGCTGTATGCACTCCCAGGAGTCGCATACAGCTGAAGCGATCCCTGCTGGTGTCCGGGCCATAGCAGTGCCCGGACGCCCACAGGTGACCAGAGAGTAAGCTGTATGTGCTCCCAGGAGTCGCATACAGCTGCAAAGATCACCAACAGCGCCCGGACGCTGGCAGCTTACTCGGGATTCAGCTGTATGTGACTCCCATTCATCTCACCTTTTTATTGATCATTTCTCCATCTCCCTGGTTTCCTCACCTCCTCTCCACTGAAATACCTACTCTTATCATATCATTCAACATCCTGATCGATGACCCCATCTCCTCTTCTACATCTCAGTTTTCTCTCTAACCTTCATCTAACCTTCTCCCTTGGCTTCACTTAAATTACAGACTCTAGCACATAGATGGTGTAGTAGTAATACAAGTTTCATGGCTGTGAACAGTGTTGTAAGGGTTAAAATATTAATGGTTCTATGTATATACATATATATGTGTAGATATACATTGATCGATAGATATAGATAGATGTGGATAGATGTGTATAGATAAAAATGAATTAACGGCACATACCTCAGTGCTTTTCCAGAGACATAAGTCTTTTGTGCATTTTTTGCTTTTGTATACATCAGAGCCTTTTGAGATGCTAAACTCCTATCTGAGGGAGGTTTGGTCTCAGCAGATGGATGGCAAAAAACTTTCACTATCAGTGTGAGAAATCCTTTACATATATATATGTTTGTTTAATAATGCTGGAAATATTCATATGAAGGCAGATGGTAAGCGGGTAATATCATATAGAATGGGTGAGAACCACTAATATTCCCAGGGAATTTGACATGAGAAAATCTAAGTCACATATGAACAATTATTCTGTGACTAATCAATTGAGAATCACATATGCCAGCCATTCAGAGAATAAGTATAAGAAGGCCCCTGTAGCCAGAGAGAACTTGGAATCTCTTCCAGTGACCAGTGTGAAGCTGCGCGCCTGGATCCCAATCTCTCTTTCAGCATCTATGTGATCAGAAAACCCTATGGTAATGTAGGCATGGGACTCGTTTTCTGGAAAAGACGTGAAAAGGATATGCGGACCGTAAGCATAACATCAGCTAAGTAACCTCTCTTTGTTGTTGTAGCCTCGATTTGCTAGTAACGATCATTATTTAGGTTTGTTATTGTATTGTTTTGTTACATTTCATTTTTTGGCCAATATTTCTGTACTGTTCTGTTACTTGTTTGATACAGATTTTCTATCATCATTGTAGAATTTTATGTTATTTCTTATGTATTAAACTGATTAGTTAACACATTCTCTGCTGGTGATTATTGAATTGCAAAAACTAAGATATACTTAAAAGAACCCTCAGGAGTAAAGTTGAAACTGACACTTCATGATACAGATGGGAACTCACATAACCTGGTCATCTTTCAGCTCTGCTCAGTTTCTAACATTAAAGGGGTTGTATCATTTCATTAAATGGTCTTCAGCATAAGCGGACAGTGAAAACAAGCAACTTTGCAATTGGATGTCATTAGCACAGCTGTCTTGTTTTCAAAGTCTTCCTTATCTTCGTTTTGTGTAAACACTGTTCCCCAGTGCCGGTCAGATCCCACCTCCTTTCATTCCATTGGCTGACGGGTCTACTAATTTACATTCTGTTCAGCCTTCGGTTGTATTCACAGGAGCGTGCATTCCGCCTCTCTCACTCAGAAAAAGGGCCCGGCAACAATTCACTCTGTACAGCTAGCAGCTCCTCAGTGACACTGCATCTTCTTCTACAATCAGAAAACAGCAGAATTGTGCCTCGGTGCCTAATGCTCCTGTGTGTAATGGGCCAGCAACATTTCACTCGGCACAGCCACCAGCTCCTCCTCTATGCTCTGGAGGAGTTCGTAGAAGACTGGATTCAACTGTAACAAACCTCCAGTTGTGAGAGGAGAAGAGATCAGTGCTCTGAGTTCATAAAAGGCTGTCTAGACTGAATGCTGTGGTATGTAAACAGCTCTTACAAAATTAGACTGCAAAAGGAGAGGAACGACACAGTGACATGTGGAGGGGGGCTAAACACTGACTTGAGAGTGAGCATCAGTTAAGAAACACCTAGCTGGGAGGGAGAAAAAAGCCCCTGGATTTCAGGAACTGAGAAAATCAAGCTACAAGAGAACAGCCGAATTGATGAAGCGATACATCCCCTTTAACTTTCCTCTCTGATCACAACCATATTTTATTCACTGGGAGCAATTCTCAGCCTTCTCCAGACACACCTGTTCATCACACATAAAGAAATCTATACACCATTAACAATCAGCAACTCATAGACACTCTACAGTCCTCCCTGTCCCCAATCAACCCCATCTCCTCTCCCAATTTCCCAGTCAAACATTATAATGAAATGCTCTCAAGTACCCTGAATGAAGCCAAAGCTACCTGCAGGTTTTCTCCATTACTGATCCATGCTTTGTACTTATTACACTGCCCTTCATGATGCTAAACAAGAATGTTTCCCCTCCCTGATCTCCACGTCAGCTAATAAACTAAAGTAACTTTTTTGGTACTATCCACTCCCTCCTGAGGTCACTGACCTCTCTGCTGGAAAACTGACTGCCTATTTTTAAACAGTAAGTGACTGTATCTGGAAAGAAATCTGTAATGGTTGGCTTCACTTGGATCCACTGGACCACCGCAATAGGTCTTATAAGCCATGCCAGGGAGCAGAGTCTAAGTAGGTCCAATATTTAAAGTGCAAACTAGTAAGGATGTGAGAAGGGCATGCACCAATGATGATGATTTCGAAAAAGAAAAAATAAACATCATAAACAGATTAAAAGATAGGGGTTATAATAAAACACAAATAAATAGAGCACTTTGGAAAATACAGGATAAAAAACAACATGATTATCTTATTAACAAATGTTGGGAGGAAAGTAAAGAACCATCAAAAAACAAAAACAAAAACAAAAATCTGGTCTTTTCTACACCATATAATACTAGCTTTGAAAAAATAAAAAAAAATCTACAAAAACATCAACATACTTAGACAGGACAATGTATTGGCTAAAATTTTAGAGGAAGGGGTCAGATGTGTACCTAAAAGAAATATCACCATAGGTAATGAAATCTCACCGAGTATTTTTAAAAGCCAGAAGAATAAAAAAATTTGGCTTTCGCAAAAAGGCTTCTTCCCATGTGGAGGACGCAGATGCAATATGTGCAAATATGCACACAAAACAAAAACCTTCAAGAATACTCAAGGACATCAAAAAGAATATAATATACAGAAATTTATTAATTGTGACTCGGACCACATCGTCTATGGTATTCAATGTACAACATGTGACAAATTATATATAGGATGCAGCACTAGAAAATTAAAAACTAGAATAGCGGAGCATCTTAATAACATCAATAAAGGGCACAGTACCTATTCAGGGGCAGCAAAGCATTTCACAGAAGAACATGCTGGTGATGTAAGCAGTCTATCCTTTTTTGGCATAGAAAGAATAGAATGCCCAGAAAGAGGTGGAGACTGGCAACGAAAGGTCAGATTGCGAGAAGCCTTCTGGATTCTGGAGCTGCAAACCAGAATACCAGCGGGGTTAAATCTCCGTAACGACCTAGCATATATCCACTAACCCCTATAACACCTATCAACCCCTTAATACCTCTTTTCATAACAGTAACATAGATGTATATAGATGAAGAGTGGTTAAGCAAAGATATTAAATAATTTTTAGAAGTTTTTTATATCAAGCAGTGTATACCCATTATGTATTGAAGAGGAAATGACGTATCGTTTGCATGACGATCAGTTCCCTATTTAATCTGTTCATTTGAGTGTTACCTGCATGCCGTGAACAAGGGAGTGGAATTGCTCCTGAAACGCGTTGGCTTGCACGCCACGTCTTTTTATATACCCTCTGCACCAACAATATTGAAATAAAGAATTCTCCATTGTTTACCTCGAGACTGGACATCGCTTTTGTTTCTCTTCGTAGGTCCAATATTTGCTAGAGCCCACCGCAAAGCAGGTTGGACTTGCTGCAGCGGAACACTACCAGGTTACTACCCCTGATGTGACTTCCTTGCGGTGGCAGCCAAGGTGCAGCATGGTACAAACTCGTGAAGCATCCTCGTAGTTTGTGACAGGCAGGAAGGTCAGGACAGGTGGCAAAGGGTCAAGGTTGAGAGACGGAGGTTAACGGTACGGTACACGGAATTAACAGTTAACACAAGTGAATGATTCTTCTCAAGGCTATCGGGCACTATCAGTTCAGCAGGGAATACAGAAAAGGGCAGGACTAAAATAGGGTAAGTGCCTGGTGTTAAGTACTCACTGGTGCGCTGGCCCATTAAATTTTACAGCAGTGTCCGATGCACATGGTGCATTGGCCCTTCAAATTTTACCGCAGTGCCGTGCGCGACAGGAGCGTAGTAAGGTGAGTATGGGATGGAGCTGCGAGTGCGGCCATGACCCAAAACGCGGGTCGCAACGCCACTCGCAGCAGGAGGAACGTGCGGGTCGTGGGGGTATCCATTACAGAATCTCATCTCAGTCCCCTGGTAATGTCCATCTTGTCTCTCTTCCCACACCTCCTGTAGTCCGCTCTCAGCATTTGGCCCACATCGACAATCACTGGCCAAGGCGGGTCACTGCTGCAGCCCATGAGTGACTAAGTGGTCATTCCTAGCCATTACCTCTATTAGAGGATGCCAGGAGGCAGAGACCAGCTGGCATCTGGCCGTGTCACAGGTATTATGTTAAAGAGATAATCCCATGTCATGAAGTGATGACATATCATTAGAAGAGGTGATTTTCTGGGAAACGTCTTCTTTCTCTGCAATGTCATCTCTCCAAGAGGTTATTAATATCCTACCAAAATGTATCTCTTAAGAAATGAGAGTATCTCTTTGGGCATTAGGACTATTACTATGGATGAACGGTGAAAGGTGAAATGGTGCAGAGAGGGCGATATGGGTCACCTGCAGACATTTCAGTAATAATCTCATTAACATGTAATTTGCTTCTAAGTATTGGGAAGATTATGGAGCTGACTAGAGATGAGCCAACAGTAAAATGTTTGAGTTCAAGTCGATATCAAACCCCATTAAAATCAATGGGAGAAGATGTTCTGGTTAATTTTTATACCTTTACTGGTGAGGAGAAGCTGTAATTACCATCTATAACAGCAAACTGGATATATGGAAAAACTTAGTGAAGAAAATTTGGCTCTAAGAGTGACAATAAAAAATTGAGAGGCTAAAATACTTCATTCCTTTCAATGGCTAACTGAAAAGATGAGGACAGCTTGCAAGCAGGGGCGTAGCTATAGGAGGTGCAGCGGTAGCAGCTGCTACAGGGCCCTGCATCCTGAGGGGGCCCAAAAGCCCCTTTGACACATAAGAAGACACCGGTATTGGAAATGTCATATGGTAACTGGCAGGAGCCCCATTTCACTTTTTGCGCCAGGGCCCAAGAACTTCAAGTTACACCTCTGCAACCTGGACTAGATTAGACGGCAGTACCATTGGTGGCAGCGAGAACATGGTAATGGGGAACAGCGAGGTTCCAGTTAGACAAGGTTAGGCGGCAGTACCATTGGTGGCAGCGATGTTCCAGTTCGACAACATTAGGCGGCAGTACCATTGCTGGCAGCGAGAACATGCCAATGAGAAACATGGAGGTTCCATTTTGACTAGATTAGGCGGCAGTACCATTGGTGACAGCGAGAATGTGGCAGTGGAGAAACTGGAGGTTCCGATTCGACAAGATTAGGCGGAACATCTTTCACAGATCCATTGTGGCTATTTAGCCATAAAACCTAGAGCTTTTCTTATTGCTCTCACGTTTCAAATGCTTCAGGAACGAGGTATCCAATGCGGGAATTATGGCTGCGGCGTCTAAACAAATGAGAAATGGTGCTGAGCACCATTCTGCACAGCGGTCAGGGCCCAGCAGCGAGATCGCAGGGCCCAGATCTGATAACATGGCAGCCACCATAGTTTTCGTTTTACCACTTCCTTCCCCAGACAAGAACTAGTAAAACCATCATCTTTCTACATATATATTAAAGGTTTAAATCACCTCCTTTTTGCCATTTTACAAATAAAAAACTAAAATATCGATAACGTTACACATATTTGGTATCACTGTGTCTGAAAAAGTCTGCTCTGTTAAAATATAACAGATTTTATCCTGTACACTGAACACCATAGAAGAAAAAAAAATTTCAATTGCAAAAATTGTGGTATTTTGGTCATTTCACAGCCCCTAAAAATTGGAATAAAAGTAATCACAAAACTCCCATCTGTCCCAAAATGGTACCAATAAAAAGTACACTTCAGGCCACAAAAGATGCCCCTTCACTCAGGTCAATTGGTGAAGGTGCAAAAAAGTTATTTTCCACAGAAAATGGTGCTGCAGGACAAATGATAAAAATAGAAAATGTTTGGATATTTTTTACAGTATTATAACTTAATACAAACCCTACATATTTGGTTTTTCCGGAATCATGTCATCCTGCAGAATACACATAACAAATGACTTATACCCAACAGTAAAAGCCAAAAAAAAACCACAAACATGACACAAGTATGGTTTTTGTCACATTTTAACCCACTTTTTGGGTTCACTTTTTTGTGGGTTCAAAGTATATTCTATTGTACGTTAAATGACACCATTAGAAAGTACAGCTTGTTCTCACATGTTTATGTAGATGGAAAAATGTAAAAACTTCTGGCTCTTGGAATGAGACAAACGTGTCAATAAAAAAAAAGTTAGGTTCTCGAGGGGGTTAATGGACAGATATCTACCAGACTCCTTAATTACTGACACAGGAATAATACGGTAATAGAAATTCACATTATTTAAATAAACAGTCTCCGACAATTTTCCTTGTGGAATATTTGTTTAAAGAAATGGATCCTATGCTGGTCCGACGTAGTTCATCAAGTCTGATGTAGTCCAGTAGGTCTATCCAACATGGAAACCTGTAGAATAACATAAATGCTACAAAAAACATGACAGTGCTAGATTCCATCCCCAACACCCACTGGAGGTCATCCTGTGGCTAAGTACATGGGATGGAGTTCAGGTTCCACAATATGATTCTGAGGAGGGGGGGTGCAGGCTACAGACTAAGCATAACCTTCAGGAGATTTGGTCTTCTCTCTCGCTACAGCAGATTGAGCCTATAAATTGTGAACTGGTTCCCCTCTCCAGTCCCTTCCACTGTACCACTGTGTTATGTGGTCTTCTGCCTTAATAAATCCAAAAAATAAGGCAAATAGAAAAAGCCACCATAGAACATATTTTATTACTTTATTTGTCTTTTTTAGTTATTCTTTGTTCATATTTTGCTTGTCTTTCATTTTGTATGTTTATTTGCCTTATATTTATTATAATTAGGTAATATTAGTGATATGTTATTATTCATTTGATTTTGGGTCCTGTGATATGGTGGTGACGTCTGAGTATACTCACAGACACAAAACCTGTTCATTGTGGCTTTAAGTGTTTTTTTAGGTGTGGGAATTATTCCTTTTTTATTCTAGCTTGCACCCGTAACATATTGGTTGTGCCGGCCACCCTTTATAGTCTACTGGCCTACTGCCAACACAAAATACAACCCCCAGCTATCACTTGATAACCTCCACACTCATGTCCCATGTGGAGTATGTGCAGAGAAAGGAACAGATAGGGAGGTGCTAGAAAAGTGAGGATTCTTAGATATTTGTGTGGCACTTTCTGCAGAGACAAGTTGTGACATGGAAAGGTCAATATGTCTGTCTTGAACAGATGGAGAAAAAGAGGCAAAGTGAACGACTCCAGTCACAGAAGATATCACTGGTAAGTCACTGGATGTAACTTCACTGTAATTACCTATATGTCTGCAGAGCACATGTGTACAACTGATACTTACCACTATATGGTCACTGTATGGCGGTAATATTGGTCCTAACATCATGTTTTCTTTTCACAATAGTGGTATTCCTTGTTATTGTTACTATGTGGTGGTGATATGTGGTCATGCTGTGGATGTATTGTTTGGTTTTCCTATAGTGTTATTATTGGTAAACATGGCGGTGATATACCGGCTTGGTCAGCAACAGTATGGTGATATTTGCACCCTATATAGAGATATTGGGCAGCATGTTAACATGCCAAATTTCATGCGCATAATAATAGCATAGAATGCCCCTGATTTATGAACCTGCTCTACAGCGGGTCATAAATCATTCACATTCTAGCGCTTGTTACGACATTTCTGGCCAGGTATACCACTTTGAAACTGCTCTACCTGTTCCAGCTTCGCTACGGTTCTAGTGCGCCCCGCCTCCCCCCGAGATCGGGCGCATTAAAAAGTGCCGCGGGCGCTATGTAATGTGCCTGATAATGATGTGCAGGACATTTAAACATGAAGTAAATGGGGCCTCGTCTGATATCGGGCCACATACATGTCGCCCATTATGTGGTTACTGTATAATCATTATTTAGAGATATCATTCATAGAAAATTATCATATAGCCATTTGTATGATTAATTTAAATAAAATCGTATTATATGTACAGTATCTCACAAAAGCAAGTACACCTCTCATATTTTTATAAATATTGTATTATATCTTTACATGGGACAACACTGAAGATCTGACACTCTGATACAATGTAAAGTAGTCAGTGTACAGCTTGTATAATAGTGTAAATTTGGTGTGCCATCAAAATAATAACACACTGCCATCAATGTCTAAACCGCTGGCAACAAAAGTGAGTACACCCCTAAGTGAAAATGGACAAATTTTGCCCAATTTGCCATTTTCCCTCCCCAGTGTCATATGACTTGCTAGTGTTACAAGATCTCAGGTGTGAATGGGGAGCAGGTGTTTTACATTTGATCTTATCGCTATCACACTCTCTCATATTAATCACTGGAATTTCAACATAGCACCTCATGGCAAAGAATATTGCCAACACCCTGACACTGAGCCACAGCATGGTGGCCAAGACCATAGAATGATTTAACAAGACAGGTTACACTTGGAACAGAGAGATTGTCTTTTCAAAATAGACATATGAGTGCTGCCAGCATTGCAGCAGAGGTTAAAGGGTGGTGGGTCAGCCTGTCAATACTCAGACCATATGCTGCACAATGCATCAAATTGGTCTGCATGGCTGTCATCCCAAAAGGAAGCATCTTCTAAAGATGATACATAAGAAAGCCCACAAACAGTTTGCTGAAGACAAGCAGGCTAAGGACATGGGTTACTGCAACTATATCCTGTGATCTGATCAGACCAAGATAAACTTATTTGTTTGTGTCAAGCATTTGTGGTGGCAACCAGGTGAGGAGAACAGAGACAAGTGTGTCTGCCTACAGTCAAGCATGGTGGGGGGAGTGTCATGGTTTGGGGCTGCATGGGTGCTGTCGGCTGTGGGGAGCTACTATTCATAAAGGGAACCATGGACAATGGCAATGTACTGTGAGATACTGAAGCACACTGGAAACTGGGCTGCAGGGCAGTATTCCAACATGATAATGACCCCAAACAAGATTACCACTGCCTTGCTAAGGAAAATGAGGGTAAAGGTGCTGGACTGGCCAAACATGTCTCCAGACCTAAACCGTATTAAGCATCTGTGGGGCCTCCTCAAACAGAAGGTTGAGCACAAGGTCTCTAACATCCACCAGCTCCACTGAAGAGAACTCCAGTGGCTGCAACCTGTGAAGCTCTAGTGACCTCCATGCCCAAGAGAGTTAAGGCAGTGCTGGGAAATAATTATTGACACTTTCGGCACAATTCGTCCATTTTCACTTAGGGGTGTACTCACTTTTGTTTCCAGCGGTTTAGACATTGACGGCTGTGTGTTGAGTTATGTTTGAAGGCACCAAATTTAAACTGTTATACAAGCTGTACACTGACTACTTTACATTGTATCAAAGTGTCATATCTTCAGTGTTGTCCCATGAAAAGATATAATAAAATATTTACAAAAATGTGAGAGATGTACTCACTTTTGTGAGATACTGTAGATACATGTTTATAGATATAGTAACGCAGCTGTTGCATTGGCCCTGGTCTGCTGGAGGAAGCTGGTCATGATCTAGGGGTGCTTGGCCGTGGTTAAAAGTGTGCCCTGGTGTGATGTAATTTGCTTGGGTGTAATAAGGGGCATGGTCTGGTGTGGTTAAAAGGGTGGTCTGTTGGGGTGTGGTTAGAGGTGTGATCTCATGTGTCTCTATTTACATTTGCTTAATGTTGAGTGACAGGTCCTCTCTTCCCTTCCTGACATCATGATGTAAATGTACGTTCAATGTCAGAAAGGGTTTAAAATTGAATCCACTTTGCCAGTTCTGTAATACACTTTGGATTTTCTGATCATAAATCTACAGATTCTAATTTATTCCTTTAGCAATCCTACTAATAAACTGCATGAATTTTCCTTTCCCTTTTGGCTCCCAGGAGTAAAGACCTGTAGCTGTATATTATACTGTGACTCACAGGACAGTACATTGGGGTTTGATAGAGAAGACAGCGTAGTTCTCTGCTTCCATGTCACCAGCAAGTTGCATGTATACAGCCTAGGATCAAGCTTTTCCAGAATCTGTTTCCTATGCTCTCATCATCCACACACAGAGGTTGCTGTAGTTGTATCTCAGGGGAATCTATTTGCATCAAGCCTGGAATACACACAATACACTGTGCATCAACTTAACTATAGCCCCACTTGGTGCACCAGTAACACAGAAGCTTCATTCCGTAGACAGAGCTGCACAGAGCCTTCACCGTAAAGAGCTAGAAATTTAATTGATCTCAGAACAAATAGACAAGTATACATTGTATCGACACTGGTAACATAATGAAAAGGGTGCAGAGACAACCCAGTTCTCTCTATACTTGTATACAACTTCAGTAATTCTCCCTCTGCAAGCTGCTTTGTGTGTGCTTTCCTTCTTTAGCAGAGCCTGTGTGAGCTGCCCTCCTAGGATGCTCCTCTTCCATTATATTCTCTGATCTCTCCTGGTTGATATCCTGAGTGCACCAAACCCCCACTATACAGAGCCAACTCTATACTCATTTATTGTTCAAAGTAAGCGAGTGGTGGTAAATGATTCCTATTCTGAATGGCCCCCGGTTATAAGTGGCATAGCCCAAAACTTAGAACTGGGTCTATTTTTATGCAATTTATTTTTTCAAATTAAAAGCTTTATTGAAAGACATCAAGTACAACTTTTAATACAGTACAAACAGATATGCATTATGTTGTTAACTCTCAGGTAGTGTTTATCTAAATATTTCTAATGAAGACAATCTCATTCTGTAAATACAAATTGTACATAAAATGCAACACCTTGAAATATCGAAATGAGCCAGTGATGAAAAGGCACGTAACTGTAGAGCTCAATTTTTCGCGCAGACTTGTGTCTTCACAAGTATAACCCGTACATTTATAACAAGAGGAACTAACTATTTTCAAATGGAACAAAACAACTGTTGGCCATATGGATACTGCAGATTACAAAAAGCTTAGACAATCGAGTACAAACCTATATTGTGGAGGAGGACGAGAACCGACCATAAGTTATCGCGTCCGGAGAGGTCCCTAAAATCTCATGTGTCCAAGTCATCCCAGAGCCAGTGGTCCCCCTGTGTTGCTAACTCTTAGATCTGCCTCACCTAAAATCCACGTATTCTGGAGATCCACAGACTTCCAACCACTCCCTCCAAACCCCATAATACCTAACTGTATTTTGATTGCGCTCCGCACTTATCTCTTCCATACGTTGCAATACAAAAATTTTCTGGAACCATTCTGAAATGGTTGGGACTGTAGTAGTCCTCCAGCATCTAGGGATCACAACTCTAGCTGCTATCAGCATATATATCAGTACACTCCCTCTCAAAACATTCAATGGCAATGGGATCATGGACAGGAGTAGCGTAGACGGGTCAATTTGTAAGCGTATTCCCGTAACAAGTCTAATACCTTCAATTACTTTAATCCAAAATGGTTGGAGAAGTGGACAGCCCCACCATATATGCGTCATTGACCCTGTTGTGCCGTTACACCGCCAGCAGCTACTAGGGACTGTGGGGAACACCCTGTGTAACAGTTCAGGGACTCTGTACCATCTGGATAAGATTTTAAAGTTTAATTCCTGAAGTCTACAGGATATTATAGATCGATGTGAGAGGGTGCACACCTTTTTCCATCCATCTTCCGAAATGTCCCTGCCCAGTTCCCTTGCCCAGCTTGCTTGATAAGAAGGTGTTACTGTTAGCTTATTTCCTACTATCCACCTATATATCAAGGAGATGACATGTGCGGAGTTCTTCTGTGCAATGATATGCGATTCAAATGGTGTTAGGACCCTGTGAAGATTCAACTCAGCTTTGTGTGTAGTGTAGAAATGCTGCACTTGTATATGGTTGAACCAGTTAAAAGATCCCGGGAGAAATGCGGTCTGTATTTCTACAAACAATCTCAAGACATTGCCTGATGTGATATCCCCTAAAGGACCAGCTAGGTAAATATCTGGGTTCCCGATTACAGGTGTTAGAGGTCCGTCAGCTGTGAAGAGTTTGGATTCTGGGCCATATGTCCTCCATGCCTGGAGAGTGCGCTGCACTACCCAAGGCAGAGATAGCAATTTGGTCCAGGACAGGACCCTTTTCCCAAGCCATGGCAGAGCTGACAGGGGGCCTCCACAGATACGCTCTTCCATCTGAACTCAATCCCTGCCTGAGCCATGTCCCACCCAATCTGTAAATCGGGCTGCCACCGTTGCGGTGTAGTAGGCCTTAAGGTCTGGTAAAGCTAACCCACCCTCCTCTTTGGGTCTAATCAGTGTGGATCTTGCAGGTCGTGGATGTTTTCCAGCCCATATGAATTTTCTGAGGAACTTATTTACTGCCTGAAAAAATGTTTTGGGCAGGAAAATGGGGATGGTCTGAAATAAATAAAGGAGTTGGGGCAGGACATTCATTTTTATGATGTTAATGCGCCCCAACCATGAGAAGTCCCGCTTTTACCATCGAGATAGGTCCTGTGCGACGATGCTAAGAATGGGGCCAAAGTTTAGCTCATATAGTTGCATCAGATTTGACGGGATATGGATCCCAAGATATTTAAAGGATTGATTTGCCCAGATGAATGGGAAATTGCTTTTTAGCCCCCGCATCACTTCATTGTCGAGTGTTACATTCAATGCCCGACACTTCGCAGTGTTTACCTTAAAGTTAGAGAACATCCCAAACTGTTCCAATACACTCATCAAAACCGGCAAAGATGTTAAAGGTTGAGTAATAAATAAAAGCAGGTCGTCTGCATACGCTGCACATTTATATGCCCGCCCCTTAACCTCAACTCCCTTTATGTTAGGGTTCTGTCTTATACTCTGAAGTAGATACTCCATTGTGAGCAGGTAGAGAATGGGGGAAAGTGGGCAACCCTGCCTGGTGCCATTGCGGATGGAAACAGGTGCCGACAAAGAACCATTAATCCTTACTCTTGCATAAGGATTACTGTACAGCGCCATAATTCGCTGGAGCATATGCAATTTATTTTTTAATGATATAGGGGAGGGGATTAATAGCACTGTTTCTATAGTTGTAGATGAGCGTGCTATGAAGTGTAGTGCAATGTATGAAAAATGTTCATAAATTGCAAGCAGACCTGGACACACCGAATGTTTAGGCATCCACTTGGATCCAATGTGGATAAATGTAAAGTTCTGCATCTTGGTACTAATAATATGCAGGCATTAAATGTCCTTAAGGGGTAAAAAACTGAGAGAATCACTTGTTGAGGAGGATCTGGGTGACTTGTAGATCATAGATTACAGAACAGTATGCAGTGTCAATCAGCAGCCTCTAAGGGTCCATCCACACGACAGGCATTTCAAGTTGGAATCCATGCAGATTCTGACTTGAAATACTCATTTTAACCAGATGTCAAATAATCCCCATTGATCTCAATAGAAAATACACGTTGTAAATCTATGCATTGCATATTTTCAGAGGTTGGTTTTTAAGAGTAAAAAAAAAAACTTGGAACATGTTAAATCTTCTGTTGTATTCCAACTCAAAAAATGCGTCCAAAACATATTTATGTCGGATCTGTGTCGAAAACCCCGTAAGGATGAGTGAAACTCATCTGACACGGTTTTCAATGGTAGAATCCGGCAAGAATTTGACGGTTAAATTTTATTTGTCCTCTGGACATAAATTAAGGCCAGCAGGATGTTGGAGTGCATTAAAAGTGGCATGGATGCAGGAAGCAGGGATGTAATATTGCCACTGTATAAAGCATTGGTGCAGCGACATCTGAAATATGCTGTTCAGTTCTGGGCTTCAGTTTATAGAAAGGATGTGGTGGAGCTAGAGAAAGTTCAAAGACGAGCAACCAAACTAATAAGGGGAATGGAGCATCTTAGTTATGAGCAGAGGTTAAAAGAATTAAACTTATTTAGTCTTGAGAAAAGATGGCTCTGGGGAGACAGGATTAATTTATATAAGTGTATAAATGACTACTACAAAAAGTATGGGGAAAAGCTATTTCATGTAAAACCCCCTTAAAAGACAAAAGGCACTCCCTCCATCTCCAAAAAGGCTTCAATCTCCAGAAGAGAAAAGCCTTCTACACCATGAGAATTGTGAATCTGTGGAATAGCCGTCTCAGGAGCTGGACACAGTAGGAACAGGTGAGGGCTTCAAAAAAGGCTTAGATAACTACAACTGTTAATACTTGTTTAAAATGTCTGGATTCAGCCTGATGATTATTTGTTTAGTCAAGGGTTAGGTAGCATGGCATTCCGTATGTTTTTTTTTTTAGATGAATCGGGTGCTTCTTGATAAAAGGTTATACAGAATAACTTTGCACAGCAGGACACCATTATTCTTTTTGTTATGAAAAATACAAAACTTTTATTTCAAATTCAAAGGTAAGCTCCATACTGGTTTAAAGTGAAGAAAGTCAAGTGACATGTGAACGTGGTGACATTTTGGTCTTAGACCTTATTCAGGGGTATAACTATAGGGGGTGCAGAGGTAGCAGCCGCTACGGGCCCTTGAGCTTGAGGGGGACAAATAGTCATGCTGCTACATATGTAGACACAAACATTGTAAGAAGTTTTCAAGAAACATGGTAGGCACACCAAACAATTAGATGTAGTAGATGGTGCAAGTCAAGGTAGGAACAAGTCCTCCAGATATGCAATATAGTAATTGACTGCACGCAAAGATTTTTCTTATATAAAAAGATTCATTTAATCATGTCAATAAGTTGTGGTATTTACAGGTTCCAATAATTCAAAGCACAAAACAGGTGACTTGGCATAGTCAGGACAGGTGGCTTGCTGCACTCAGCCACCTCATTTATATCTGTGCAGGTTAATTCAATTGCAGGTTCCTATCACTCCTGGGGAAGTGGCAGTCTGAATGGACT
Source organism: Phyllomedusa bahiana (assembly GCA_025379985.1). Classification (NCBI taxonomy): domain Eukaryota; kingdom Metazoa; phylum Chordata; class Amphibia; order Anura; family Hylidae; genus Phyllomedusa; species Phyllomedusa bahiana. The sequence continues at coordinate 50,426 of JAODAL010018777.1, forward strand.
CCTAGCAAGGTAACATGTTTTAGTGAAAGGGGCTCACCTGCTCTGGGAACCCCTTGACGTGTTGGGGAGGTGAGCTTAATAAAATCTTTGATCAAATACTGTAAACTAAGAGTCCCAGGTTTTTCATATTTTCCTTAGCTATAAAGCATTTCCTATATTCCTATATAACTTGAGGTTTTACTTAGTCTTTAGTGTGCCACTGATTTATGTATTAGATGTAAAGTCATTGCCTTTCAAATGTGCACCTATGCTTACGTTTTTAAAGTTTAAAATTAGATGTGCACAGCCTTTTTACAAATTTTTTAGTCTATTTGGGAGATGGGAAAACTCATTGGCTTGCTGCACTCAGCCACCTCATTTATATCTGTGCAGGTTAATTCAATTGCAGGTTCCTATCACTCCTGGGGAAGTGGCAGTCTGAATGGACTCCTAGCAAGGTAACATGTTTTAGTGTAGGGACTCACCTGCTCTGGGAACCCCTTGACGTGTTGGGAGGTGAGCTTAATACAATCTTTGATCAAATACTGTAAACTAAGAGTCCCAGGTTTTTCATATTTTCCTTAGCTGTAAAGCATTTCCTATATTCCTATATAACTTGAGGTTTTTACTTAGTCTTTAGTTGTGCCACTGATTTATGTATTAGATGTATGTCTTGCCTTTTAGTGTGCACCTATGCTTTACGTTTTCAAAGTATATATTAGATGTGCACAGCCTTTTACATTTTTTTTTTAGTCCTATTTGGGAGATTGGCAATCTCATTGGCTTGCTGCACTCAGCCCCCTCATTTATATCTGTGCAGGGTTTAAATTTAATTGCAAAGGTCCTAATCACTCCTGGGGAAGTGGCATCTGAATGGACTCCTAGCAAGGTAACATTTTTAGTGTAGGGACTCACCTGCTCTGGGAACCCCTTGACTGTTGGGAGGTGAGCTTAATACAATCTTTGATCAAATACTGTAAACTAAGAGTCCCAGGTTTTTCTATTTTCCTTAGCTGTAAAGCATTTCCTATATTCCTATATAACTTGAGGTTTTACTTAGTCTTAGTGTGCCACTGATTTAATGTATTAGATGTATGTCATTGCCTTTCAGTGTGCACCTATGCTTACGTTTTCAAAATATAATATTAGATGTGCACAGCCTTTTACATTTTTTAGTCTATTTGTGAGATGGCAATCTCATTGGCTTGCTGCACTCAGCCACCTCATTTATATCTGTGCAGGTTAATTCAATTGCAGGTTCCTATCACTCCTGGGGAAGTGGCAGTCTGAATGGACTCCTAGCAAGGTAACATGTTTTAGTGTAGGGGCTCACCTGCTCTGGGAACGCCTTGACGTGTTGGGAGGTGAGCTTAATACAATCTTTTTATCAAATACTGTAAACTAAGAGTCCCAGGTTTTTTTATATTTTCCTTAGCTGTAAGCATTTCCTATAATTTCCTATATAACTTGAGGTTTTACTTAGTCTTTATGTGCCACTGATTTATGTATTAGAAAGTATGCATTGCCTTTCAGTGTGCACCTATGCTTACGTTTTCAAAGTAATATATTAGATGCGCACAGCCTTTTACATTTTTTAGTTCTAATTTGGGAGATGGCAAAACTCATTGGCTTGCTGCACTCAGCCACCTCATTTATATCTGTGCAGGTTAATTCAATTGCAGGTTCCTATCACTCCTGGGGAAGTGGCAGTCTGAATGACTCCTAGCAAGGTAACATGTTTAGTGTAGGGACTCACCTGCCCTGGGAACCCCTTGACGTGTTGGGAGGTGAGCTTAATACAATCTTAGATCAAATACTGTAAACTAAGAGTCCCAGGTTTTTCATATTTTCCTTAGCTGTAAAGCATTTCCTATATTCCTATATAACTTGAGGTTTTACTTAGTCTTTAGTGTGCCACTGATTTATGTATTAGATGTTTGTCATGGCCTTTCAGTGTGCACCTATGCTTACGTTTTTAAAGTATATAAATTTTGATGTGCACAGCCTTTTACATTTTTTAGTCTATTTGGGGGATGGCAATCTCATTGGCTTGCTGCACTCAGCCACCTCATTTATATCTGTGCAGGTTAATTCAATTGCAGGCTCCTATCACTCCTGGGGAAGTGGCAGTCTGAATGGACTCCTAGCAAGGTAACATTTTTAGTGGAGGGACCCCACCTGCTCTGGGAACGCCTTGAAAGTGTTGGGGAGGTGAGCTTAATACAATCTTTGATCAAATACTGTAAACTAAGAGTCCCAGTTTTTCATATTTCCTTAGCTGTAAAGCATTTCCTATATTCCTAATATAACTTGAGGTTTTTTCTTAGTCTTTAGTGTGCCACTGATTTATGTATTTTGATGTATGTTTATTGCCTTTCAGGTGCACCTATGCGTACGTTTTTAAAGTATATATTAGATGTGCACAGCCTTTTACATTTTTTTAGCTAATTTGGGAGATGGGAAAACTCATTGGCTTGCTGCACTCAGCCACCTCATTTATATCTGTGCAGGTTAATTCAATTACAGGTTCCTATCACTCCTGGGGAAGTGGCAGTCCCGAAATGGACTCCTAGCAAGGTAACATGTTTTAGTGTAGGGACTCCACTGCCTTCTGGGAACCCCTTGACGTGTTGGGAGGTGAGCTTAATACAATCTTTGGGTCAAATACTGTAACTAATAGTCCCAGGTTTTTATATTCTCCTTAGCGTAAAGCATTTCCTATATTCCTATATAACTTGAGGTTTTACTTAGTCTTTTGTGGCCACTGATTTATGTATTAGATGTATGTAATTGCCTTTCAGTGTGCACCTATGCTTACGTTTTCAAAGTATATATTAGATGTGCACAGCCTTTTACATTTTTTAGTCGAGACAGATGACTTGGCATAGTCGACGTTTCGGTCGGTAAAGACCTTTATCAAGCAGTCACATAGGTCGTCAAGAGGAAGAAATAATCGGGCCGTGGCCCATAGGACTGTAGGGAGCCAGGAACCTGTAAATGCCACAACTTATTGACATGATTAAATGAATCTTTTTGCATCATAAGAAAAATCTTTGCGTGCAGTCAATTACTATATAACATTGTAAGCAGAACATGGTAGCTGGGGTGCCATTTTACTTTTTAAACTAGGGCCCAAGAGCTTCAAGTTACGCCTTCGACCTTCGTCGTACCTATATCACTAGAGAGAAACAAAAAAATAAAAACAAATTCATAAACAATTTACAAGCATCTTGTAATATGGGATAGAAGATAAATGATTAAAATGCACAAAATAATAAATAGTCAAAACCATGACTAGAAATAAATGGGAAAAATCAGGTATAATAATGCATAATGGTGGTATATGGTATAAATATCAGTACGATATACAAGTAGGTGATGATCAAAATTATATAAGGGTAAAAAACTTAAGGAAAAACATCATGGTGGTTCCAGGTATACATGCCTAAGATGCGGTAGATGAATCAGGTGATTTATACAACTGTAGTATAAATGTTAATGATATACAATCCACATTGGGTCAGATGAATAAATTAATTATATGGCACATTTCACATAAACACAAAGGAGAGAGGCAGGAGAGTGTAAGATAGGGATATAGCCAGAAATATAGGGGAGAAATGGATATATGAGTAAATGACTAATGAGAAATGAAAGGAGGGCATGTAACTGTATGTGAACATGGAGCAAGGTTTATAGAGTACAATGATTCGAGACAGTAGGAGAATAGGTATATATGGGTTAAACATGGCTCAAAGTTTGTGAGGCCTAAATTATAATAAACTAAAAGGGGACACGTAGGTGTAGGCAGGCTTGAACTAGTTCACAGGGGAACAGGGGAAACCCCCAGCGGGCCCCTGAGCATGGCAGAACTGGAGTTTCTTTTAAACTACATATACATGTGTGGGAGCAGTAGAAAGAAGCAAAAAAGCAAGAGCAGAGTATAAGAGGCATGTATATTAGCTGTACGGTGAGCCCCTAGAATCAAATCCACTGGTGGGCTCCAACAATCAACACCACTGGTGGGCCCCCAGAATCAACTCCACCAGTGTGTCCCAGAATCAACCACACTGGTGGGCTCCAAGAATCAACGTCGCCCAAAGTGTATGCACTCAGGACTAAATAGACTACATTTTGCCCTATAGATTCCTATGGCTTCATCAGCATATTTGTTGGAACCCGCATGCAAGAAATCCCGAAAGATACCACAGATGAAGGGCAAAGATGTAATTTAAATGGGGCCCCAGCAGTAAGCCTCTGACAGCAGCTTATCTCCTCTGAGATCAAAGCTTCAGGCATGTTGAATTTTAACTCTTATGTCTTGATATCTCACATCAAAAGGGAGCAGACTCATTCTGGCCCACAGGGGAACATGGGAAATCCCCGGTGGGCCCCTGAGCATGGCAGACCTGGAGTGGTTTTTTTAACTGCATATACATCCTTGGAAGAGGCTCCACCGGTGGTGCCAGAAATAGCTCAAATAGTGGGCCCTGTGGGTCATAGGCATACCAGCCCAACACTGAAAGGTTATGTGGACACCTCTGTTCAAATGAGATCAACTGTTGGTTTGGCTGCTATTCATGGAATGTATATGGGCACACAATGTATATGCCACGCTGATAGTTGAGCTCTGATTGGTAGCTATGGGGAACAAAGACAGTACCAGTACAAAAATGAGGCCCTCTATTTAAAAAAAGTTTTTTGCCTCTTTTGACCCTATGTTTTTGTTTTGTTTTTTAAACGTGTGTGCTTGGCTGAACTCAGAATTCCCACTGGAATGAATGGAGAGTGTCGCGCATGCACGGTCACCTCTCCATTCAGCAAACTATTGACTAGTGATGAGCGATTGCGTCAACTATCGTCATCGGAACGATAGCCAATATCGTCAATTATCATGCTGATATCCGATAATAGATAATCGCCGGTGACCATTAAAGTCTATGGGAGAGGAACAACACATTCATTCTTATACCCAAACAGGGGTGGAGAAGCTGGTATTGTTGTATCCCTTCAGATTTTTTTTTTTTTTTTTTTTTTCAGGGAATGCATGAATGAAATACTCTGTCACTTCCTGGTTCAGACTGACTCATTTGCATAAGCTCCGTGCTTGTACAGCTCCATGCCTTGCTGTGCTTTCAGATGGCTAATTAGATCAGATTGCTTCTCAAACTACTAACAGGACTTCTTATCTGATCCCCAAAACAAAAGCCCTAATTTACAGTTCTGTTTATTTTACATAAATCAAGCTTTTTACTGCTGAACAGCACAGGACACTGCAGTGACCTGTGTGATGACTTCACTCACTGTTATCTCATTGAACAAACAGCAGGGGGAGAATTGTTTACAGATTGGTTACTGAGGGAACTGAAATAGCCAGGGAGGTCATAAATTCACTTGTATCTCCTTAGGGAAAACAGAGGAACAAAGCAATATATTTGGAAAGCTATTCTTTGTAGCGAGACAACCCCTTTAACATCCACAATAGTAAAATGGATACGTGCTACATCTTAGGCAAGACAATAAGGCTATGTCTACACTGTACAGAAAAACGTCAGTTTTTTCAGCGTTTTTCGTTTTCTAAAAACGCTGGAAAAACGACTTAATCATCTCCCTAGACTTCTATTGTAAAAAACGTCCTGCTGTCTCCACTGAGCTTTTTTCTGCTCGTTTCTTTTTCCTGGTCGTATTTTGCAACATGCTCTAAAAAACGTCAGAACAGGGCAGAAAATTTACTACAGGAGTCTATGTAAAGCGCCGGACGTCTTTTGGCGCGTTTTTTGGCTCGTTTTCGCTGCGTTTTTTGACGCGATTTTTCAATGAAAACCCTCCCAGAAACCCAAGTTACACCTATAATGGGTGGTAACAAAGGTTATACATTATCAAATTTGCATACAAGTGTCTGCTGTGTCCTTTTTTTGTACCTTTTGTAATAAAATGATCATGCTTTGGTCGCTAACGATTTTTGCGCAATTCATATTTTTTTCGCTAAAAATAAGTTTTTGGCATCAGAATCAGTTTTTTTTTTTTTACAGATTTTGATTGGGTAAAATCCTTTTCTAAACTTTTTTTGGCGCTAATAAAAGTTATCTCGCTATGACGCTGAAAATAGTTTTTTTTACGGATTTTGGCGCAAGAATCCTTTTTTTTATGTTTTTTTGGCACTAAAATAATTTTTTTTACAGATTTTGGCGCTAATAACGTTATCTTGCTTCTGACGCCAGAAATACGTTTTTTACGGATTTTGGCACAAGAATCCGTTTATTTACGTTTTTTGGCACTAAAATAATTTTTTTTACAGATTTTGGCGCTAATAACGTTATCTCGCCTCTGACACCAAAAATACGTTTTTTACGGATTTTGGCGCAAGAATCCGTTTTTTTACGTTTTTTGGCACTAAAATAATTTTTTTTTACAGATTTTGCCGCTAATAACGTTATCTCGCTTCTGACGCCAAAAATACGTGTTTTTTACGGATTTTGGCACAAGAATCCTTTTTTTACGTTTTTTGGCACTAAAATAATTTTTTTACAGATTTTGGCGCTAATAACGTTATTTCGCTTCTGACGCCAAAAATACGTTTTTTTACGGATTTTGGCGCAGAATCCGTTTTTTTTTTCTTTTTTTGGCACTAAAAATATTTATTTTACAGATTTTGGCGCTAATAACGATATCTCGCTTCTGACGCCAAAAATAAGTTTTTTTACGGATTTTGGCGCAATAATGCATTTTTGGGGATTTTGGCGCTAACATCCTTTTCTTCACAGATTTTGATGCTAATAAAGTTATCTTGCTGTTTTGCAAAGATAATGTGCGTTTTTGTGGATTTTGGTGCAAGAATCTGGTGCAAAATTTAATAAAGTAGTAGCACGCAGCAGCACACAAAGGACAATGTGCTCAAAATGGCTACAGTGATTTAAAGGAAGTGACTACTTAACATGTTAACTCCACCTGTACGGTGTAGTTTACATCCAATGGTTTAATTTGTGCATACATTAAAAAGCAGAGCAAAGATGCTTCAAAAAACGCTGCTTTTGACAGGCAGTGGACAGAAAACTCAGTTTCATGAACGTTTTTAGTAATTTGTTTTCAGGTCGTTTTTTGTCCACTGCAGTGTAGACATAGCCTAAGGCAACAAGAGTCACAGAAAAAAAACTGACACACTATTCACTATCCCTGTCCTGTACCACAGCATGACCCTTAAACCTTCATGACCCACAAATTAAAAAGTGACAAAAGGCAGTATTACTTGAACCACCATCTTAGTTGAACTGCACATTGACTTCCCTGTCCTGGACCGCAGCATGACTCTTAAACCTGTCTGAAAAAGGAGTCTTTCAACCACCATTTTAGTTTCACTGGACATTGACTATACCTGTCCTGGGCCACAGCATGAGCCCCAAACCTGGCATGACCCCCCACATTTAAAAAGTGCCGGAAAAAAGGAGTCTTTCAACCACCTTTTAGTAGAACTGGACATTGACTATACCTGTCCCTGTGACCACAGCATAGATCTAAACCTGGTTTGACCCACAGATCACAAGTCGCACTATCTATTTTTGTACAGTGACTGTCATGTTAGTATATTTTTTGGTAACTGACATTTGTTTACAGAATTATTTAGGAAGTTTTTAATTATAGTTTTACATTATTATCCCATTTTGCTTTTTTCCAAGTGTGATAACATACAACATACACCCCTCCCTGCAGTTTTAAAGGTATTTTTTACAAGGGTAGAGAGTTGACAAATCATTTGCACACCCCATATCTAATAAAAATGTCCTAATCATCCCTAAAAAAAAACACTTCTTATGTTGAGAAGACATTTGCCCTCCTGGCTTCTGAGAGTGATTCAGCCAATCATTCATTGGTTAATTTTTCCTCCAAAATCCTTCTTCAGTTATAAGGGACAGACTCCCCTGGAGATCAAATGTATGTGACCCAATAGTGACCCACCCCATCAAAATTTAACCTCAAATTGTGCCATTTGCGTCCACCCTGGAGTCCTTTTTGACACTAATCTTAACCTCACGAATCACCTTTTTTCAAAATCTGATTTTTTTGAGAAATTTAAATCTCCCTATTGCCCCCTAATGTGAGAGCCAGTGCTGCCGTCAGTCCATCTGTTAACCGGAGTTCAGCTAACAGGGCCAGACTTACAGTGTGGTGCGGTGTTAGCCCAGGCTAGCATCTGTCATTGATAACACGCAGTTTCAGCTGCCAGGGCCGAGGTACAGTGGGTGCGGTGAGAGGCAGGGCTGGCGTCCGTCATCCTATTAACACGGTAAAATTCCCTTATGAGCAGCCACTAAAACATTCATGCTGAAGCGGGTGCGGAAGCGAAGTGTCAGGTAAGACCTCCAGCCTTCCTCAGTAACAACAGTCAAGACCTGGGTAGCGCTTGCCCTCCGAATGAGTGCAGACCAATTGAGCTTCACATTGGAAATGCTAGGGTTGACGCTCTCTATCTCTGTTACCACCCAGGTGCCCCCTTTTTCTTGGCATTCTTTTTCTCATTTTACTCAACGTGCTGGAGGAAATTGTCTCTGTTCTTTGTTCTCTGTCCTAGGCTCCATACTCCATGTCCTCGAATAACCTACATCTGGTCAAGTCTCTGTACTCCCTGTACAATTCAAGGAATATTTGTGACCACTGTTTGTACATGCAAGTTTTTTTAGTATTTTAATTCTAGAAAAACACAATTTTTAAATAGGATGGAATCCACCACGTCCCTTTGTTTCTCTTTTTTTAATTTATTAATGGGTTGTCTCACTCCATGGAATGCTAGCTATGTTAAAGATCCTTGCAAAAACAAGTCATTTTGCAATATGTGTCCATTAACAGTGTCCTACTATTCCTGTTTTTGAACAGCACCATGCCCCATAAATTTCAAACATCATCCTTGAGCCCCTCTTGACAATTGTGAAGAACAAATGTCTGTTAGAAACCACTTTTTTTATAATAGGACTGTAGTATAAGCTGCATTTCACAGCAACATGCCCCCAAAAATTCAAAACATACCTTGAGCCACTGTTTTGACAATTGTGAAAGAACAAATGTCTGTTAGAAACCACATTTTTTATAATAGGATCGATTATAGCTGAATTTCAAGAGCAAGCATGACCCAAAAAATTAAAAAAAATGACTTCATGCCACTGTTAAAAATTGGTGAGGGAGAAATGCCACTTAGAAGCCAACATTTCTGTTCAAAAGGACATGATTATAGCTGTATCTCACAGCACCAATGACCCCAAAACCCATTTGACAATGCAAAAATTCTAAAAGATAAGTGAGTAAATGTGAATACGGTTTTTTCATGAAACCTGTACAATTGGTGTTCCTTTTACAGTCTCCTCACCGCAAAACAAGCAAATGAACTTTTGGAACTGGAATAAAATTGCAGTAAGAAATGATCTTTAAAAAAAAAGGTTTCAAGAGGACCATTACTTTTATGGAAGAGGAATGTGAAATTAGACCGGCTACTAATAATCGTTGGACCTCGCAATTGGGGCCACAACGTCATCAGAATTCCATGGCTGATTTCATGTGATGAAAGTCAAACGATCCACAATATCTGTGAAAAGCCGGATGCGTTTGTCTGTAAATGATTTCTCCAGCTGTGCTGAAGGTCCGCTCAATATGACGCTGGCTGCTGGGCAGGACACCTCTATGGCGTTGCGAGCGGAGCTCGGACTTTCATCATTTTGGATAACCCAGGAAGTCGATTGGGTCCGGAACATATCCAAAACATCGGTGTGAGAACGCAGATATTCGTGCACCTGATCTAAGCCGTTCTCTGTGTTTGTATGTATGCCCTGCATTACTTGCGTTGGTGAGTGGTAAATAAGATTGCCAGAGGTCCCCATAAGGCTTCTGCCACACATGCCTGCTGTGCGCCGCTACGGCTACTGTGAGCACACTACTGCTATCACGTTGCCTGACGCTGTTCCACGTGGACATTTGAAGAACGTGCAGCAGACGCAACAGATGTCCCCAGTTGATCAATCAGCACGGTCTCCAATTCCTGCATTTTTACTCCCTCTATTTGAGTGGGTGGAAGGAAAGTACAGAGTTTTGCAATTGTACCATGGGATCAGGAGGTGGCCACCATAGACGTGTGTTTCATTTTGATGGCCTTAATGCGAGTGATCATGTTAGGAGGAAATGGAGCATCCCAAGCACTCATACCGTGAGAGATGAGCCCTTTGATTTCCCAAGCCTCTGGGTCGGGGGGCACTAGAAACTCATCTTCCTCATCTTCTTCTCCGCCTCAAATCTGTGCCAACCTCTTTCAGGGAAAAAAAAAAAAAAAAAAAAAATCAGGACATTTGGTAACGTCGTGTCCAGGAATACCTCCTCCTCCTCCGCTTCCTCCGCCACAGCTGTCAACACAGCCTGACTTCTCTATGATCGACCCTGAGAGCCTTAGGTGCAGCTTTGCACTAGCCCTGGACCTCCGAACCTCTGCCTAATGAATACTACGATAAAATTGTGAAACTGTCGGGACTTCTGGATACGACTGAGAGAAAGGCTATCATGTCCGCATCTGGTGTCCATCTCCTCCTCCGTCGCTGAGGTGGTATCTGATGTTTTAGAGTTGTCCAACATCGTTCCCAGAACTAAGATCACCACAATGCTCATGCTGAAACAAGGGTATTGTCCGCAACTGACCATTTTGGGTGGCTTCATCAAACTGCAAGGATGGTGCAGACCTGCAGAGCTCTTTCACACTGACTCCAGCACTCGGTGGCTCAATAGCCCGAGGTCTGCACCATTGCTTGTCAGGCCATGTGTCACTTCGTACTGCATAATGGGCATGCGCTGCTGCCACAATCGCTGGAGCATGTGGAGGGTGGAATTCCAGCGTGTTGCCACGTCAACAATGAGGCAGTTGACAGGGAGGCCGAGCTGACGCTGCAACGCAGCCAGAGGGGACGAAGCAGGGTGCGAACGGCAGAAGAGTGAGCTCAGTCCTCGAGCATTCCTCAGCAGGCGGTCCAGACCCGGGTAGTGCTTTTGAAATTTCTGGACAACAAGGGGTTCATGACAATGTGCCAGCAAGGGATTTGGCAGCCTACCGATCTTAAGGGGCGGACATACAGATGTTGACCATTATCACACACACCTTGGGGCCCCCCCTGGCACAAGGTTTCTTGTCACCCAGCCCGCGCTCGGTCCTCCGTTGCAAGAGTCCCCCCCCCCGCCCCCACCCCGTCCAAGCTCCTGACCTGTGTGTTGATGTCTCCCAAGACAGATATTCTTTCAACAAGGCCTGGTTTTCTATGGACACCAGAGGACTCTTGTGGGAAAGAACCCTGCACCATCCTGCGTATTTAAGAGCGTGTGCCGAGCCTGAGAGGCCACCGTTACCACAGAGACATCCACCCAGTCTCACCCAGTGAGCTGTCACAAAGATATAGTGGCCTTGGCCGTCCTTACTATACCATTGTCGTGGTCAGTATGAACTTTTGGCCGGACACAGATGTAACAACGCGCCTGAGAATCTTAGAATGACACGTGGGCTGGCCCAGGGCAGAGACTGCTTTTTCTGGCAAAGAAATGCCTGCTCGGCATCTGGTATTGGGGGCAGCAAGGGCCATAACATGGCGGAACCCATCTGAGTCCACCATACGGAAAGGCAAGAAAAACATTTCCAAGGCCAAAAGCCTGGCAATGCCGACATGTCAGGCTTTAGGATTTTGGATGGATTGGTTAAAGTGTATCTTCTGCTCCCAACAGAAGGCTGGCTGCTAGACTGGCCGCTGCCACGGCATGCAGGTCTCAAACTGTGGAAGGAGAAGGGGTAGGATGTCTCTGGGGTGTTGGTGTAACTCGGCAACGGTGGAGGCTGAACGGAGGCTGAAATCCTTGATCAGACTCTGAGAGACATGGCAGCTAGAAGAATGCTTGGTGGTGGCGGAGGAGCAGGCGTAGACAGAGGGGTGTGACCAGAGTGGTTGGTAAGCCGGATCGGTGTGGCCTTTTTTGCCCAAGTGTTCCCTCCATTTAAACTTATGCATTCGCTGCATGTGACTAGACATGTTGGTGGTTAAACACCTAAGATTCTTCCCTCTACTGATGCATTTACGGCAAAGGCGGAATATGACATCACGGGGTGAATCAGAGGCTTGCTCGAAAAAGGCCCAGCTTGAGAGGACCTTTTCGACGGGGATAAGCGAGGAGCGGTGTTTCCGCTGATCGTGGCTGGTGGAATAATCTCAATGGACTTGTGCGACCGCCCTCTCCCTTTTTGAGGCGGGAGCCGTTCTGACACTACCCCATCGTCTTCCTCCTCATCCAGTGATGAAGCGCTCGCAAGCAAATTTTTCTGAAAAGACCACGTTGGATCCGCAATGTCGTCATCATCATCCTCAACACAGGTGACTTTGTGTCCTGACATTCTGCATCCAAAGGGCCGGCTACAACAAACCTGCGGGCATTGGCCGCCCGGGATTTTGCCGATTGACCGCCTTCCTTCTCCTCCTTATGGCATCAGCGTTTGGGGCTCAGGCAACAAAATCTCCTTTTGGCCTTGATTTTTTGAATGCCTTCGCCCCCAACCCCGTTTTTTGTCATAAAAGAGGTCTTAAAAATGGATTATCCACTTGGGGTACACATTGAATTTGGATCCCTTTCGCTTCTTTTTGGACGGATGCTGCGAGCTGATGACCATTTGTGGCCGTGACTGGGAAACGGGGAGGTAAGACTGCTGGATCAGTTGCATTAACCAGAAAACGTTTGGCGAGCGTTCGACGAGATTCCGGGCCCCCTGACCCAGCGATGAAGGCCTGGGGTCCTCAACCGACGATCCACGGTTGGGTTTGCCACACTGGAAGGAGGACCTTTCTCGTCCTTACCCCCCCCTAAAACCCCTCTTTGCTCATTTAACCCTCATTTCGCCCCATGTTCAGAAAGTAAAATTGAGAAGGATGGAAAATTTTTGACAGTGTTTTTTGAAAGATGGCAAATCCAGCTATTCTTAAATAAAATTTCTAATTTCCCTAACCAATAGTTTTCTACAATACTGGAAATGCGGTCTGGGGGAAAGAACCTTAAACAAAAAAAACTGTTTTTCCCCTTCATTCCCAGGGATATACAACGCCCTTTAGGACTGGGAAATTTTATATTTTTAAACAAATTTATACAAGTGGCTATCTGCCCCAAAACTGGATTCCCCCGAGCCAATAAAATTATCAAAAGATCCGGGGAAAAAAAAAATTGTTTTTTTTGCAGAAATGACAAACGAGAACAGCTATAAAAATTTTTTCCTATCAAAAATTGTCGTACAATGTTTTTTTGAAAAAAACTAGGCCGCACCACGTGCAATCGCTATTTAAAAGTTTTACGGAAAACAAAGGGTGGTTTTTGCCCCAATGAAATACCCCAAACAGAACAACAAAATTTCTGTATCCCAATTTAATACAAAGGGGCTTTTTTGGAAAAAAAGGGGGCGAACCAAAGTGAAATACAGCTATTTAAAAGTTAAAGGGACAAGAAAAGGTGGGTTTTCCCGGGTTTCCCGGGCCCCAAAAGGGAATGTGAGCAGAGGAGGGGGCTCCGCCACCCAAATTCAAATATCGGCCACATTTCCCTCAGGGGTGTCACTGTTTTTCTGTGCCCTAGGCCATAGGGGAGTGGAAAAAAGGGGGGCATACAAACAGGGGTGGGGGAGAGAGATGGGAGTTAGGGTAAAGGAGGCGGCCTGATACTCACCGCTTACCCCGGGGGGTCACCTTTGGGGAGGAAACAGGGGCCGCATACCAACCTTTACCCGGGGGAACCCCAAACCCGAGGAAGGGAAAAGGCCCGGGGGAAGGGGGGGACGGAAGGAGGGGTGCTCGGGGGCAGGAAGTTGGCGCCAAAAGGAGTACGGGGCCATTTAAAAGAGACTCTCCCCTTTTACCCCCTTCGTACGGGTTACAGCCCCAACGCGCAGGGGGGGGGTTTCCCAAAAGAATCCAAGGGGATACAGTGCCACAGCAGCCTCTCAAGGAAACCCGTGCGCACATGGTGAGGGTCTTAAAAAGGGGGGCCCAAAAGGAGTAAAAAGTTTGGGGCATTTTTACCCTGCGTGGGAAAAAAGGGTGTGGGCCCCAGAGAAGCTGGGTATTTTCCGCTATTGCAAACCCTTTCATCTCCTGGCTTCTCTCTGAGGGACTTGCCCTAAAGCAGACAGCTTCTCAATAACTTATCTTAGTTCACCACCTACTGGAGACAGCTAAAATTTACATCATTTTCCCCAACTCTCTCGGGGGTTTATTTGGGATTGGGTTCTCCATTGCCTACGACAGCACCACTATGGTTAAATTGAAATTAACAAACCAGGGGTTCTCGGGATATATTTTTTCGGACGGGCAAAAGGGGTGTTTGGGTAAACCTATTAACAAATACAGGTCAGACCCAGTTAAAAGGGGTTTTTAAAAGGGATATCCATGAAAAATTTTCCCAACCATGGGAAATGAATAAAGCAGGGCCAAAAAACGGGTTTTCCCGACTCGTACAACCTGTCCTTTCAATTTGGGTTCTCGAGCCCGCTATCCCCAGTCAAGCAATTGGCCCCCCAGTCTCAAGATTCACTTAGAGTTGAGCTGCAAAAAAGGCCATCGTTATTACAAAAAATAGCCATGAAGTAGCCCTTTTATTTTCCCAGATATAAAATCCCGTTAGCCAGCACGATCTCCTCCTCTTACTACAACTCCAAGCTGATCTCAAAAAAGAAAGATCACAAATGACGGGGCAGAAACGATACAACCCTAAAAAGCACAACGGGGGGCAAAGTTCAAAATTAAAGACTTAATTACAAAAAAAAGAAATATGGAAAAAAGGGGGAGGACCTGAAAATATTTCAAGGAAAAAATTTTGGGGATAGTTGGTTTGCTGAATCCATACCGCAAAAAGAGTTATTGCCCATCGCGAAAAATTTTTCCCAAACACTTCAGATGAAGCACCTGTGCAAGGGAGAGGCGCACAGACTGGGTCCTGCCCGCACAAGGGGCGGGGATCATCCCCGGGGGCCAGAAGGGGCCCGCGACAAGTCATAGCGAATTCCAAACTTCAGGGACAAAAACAGCCATTATCAACCTTCAAGCGTTTTAATTCTCCTGCTGATCGGGGGTTCAAAATACTGTCTTCGAGTTTTTCGCAGAGGGGTGCGCAAGAAAAGGGTTTTTCCCGAATCGCACGGATCATATTGGAAGATAATATTCCTCTGTTTTTTTCCGTCTTTTTTTAAAGATTTCCTAGTAATGGAAACACTCCATTTTTACTCCCCGGGGAGGCGAGGCACATCCCATCAAAAAAGGCAGGGAAAATTTTGTTTAAAGGGTGTCTCCAAGGAGGTTGTCCAGGTCCCCTCTCCAAACGATCCCCCACAAGAGTTCGGCCCCAGATGAGGGCGGGCGACAGCAAACGTTCAATTTCGGATCTCCATCGGGGAGAATTTTAAACCCGACACTCCTATCTCACCGGGCTTTTGGTATCCTTTGGGAATTTCCGGGAAGGGGGACTTTTCTATCTACCTATGATAAATTGGTCTACCTCTTTAAATTGTTTATAGAATTGGGGGGGAGGGAGCTTGAATGAAATTTTTTCTTTTTTCCCTGGGAATGGGAGTTGGGTGTGGTATTCCCCCACGGGTTTAATTTGGATTTTTCACATTTGGAAAAAAAAGTCCAAAAATTGAATTTTACAGGTTGTTTCGGGTTGGGGTAGGGTTTTTGGGTGGGGGGGGGAGAGGGGGGGGCTTACAAAACGAGGAAAAGGGAAATATTTTTTCCGCAGGTTAGGGGAGGGTGGAAAAAGGGAGGCAGGGGGCCTACCCAGGGAGCGAGGAAGATAAAAGGTCGCCATGTCGGGGATAGCAAGTGGGGAAAAAGCGGAGGGACTAAAATAACGAGGTTTTTTTGGGAACAAAAAGGGGGGTTAATTTCCCCCTTAAAAAGGAGGAAGGTTTACTCATCGAAAAATTAAAAGGGGGATTTATTTTTACTTCGGGAAACACACCTGAACGCGGAAGATTGGTTGGGATAAAAAATGTGGGGGGGGAAGTGGGGGGAGCGCCAGCAATAAGAAAAAAAAGGGGGGGTCATTTTTTTATAAATTAAGGGGTCGTTTTCGGGGCCCTCCTTCTGGTAGGGAAGGGTTCTTCGGTGACTTTGGAAACCCCCCCTCAGGAGATTAAGTTTTTAATGTTATCCCCCCACAAAACAGGACAACTTTTTCTATCAAACCTTTGGGAGGGGCTGTACCCAGGTAGGAACCCTAATAATAGTCCGGGATTTAATGGGGTCATGGCATAGAGAAGATGAAAGAGGGGGGACCCAAAGAAGGGGATTATTGTGGAGAGGGGAAAATCTACTGGGGGGTAATTCGAATATGGGAAAGACGGGCCTGGAGATACGGAATCCAGGGAGAGAATAACCTTCTTTCCAATCCGCGAAACCGGGCTAGAATAACTATTTTTTCTTGAAAAGATCGAAGATAGGCAAATGGGGGGAAATTTCCCTATTTTGGATATTGGGAAAATTTTTGATCACCCCCAATTTCGCTCCGCTTTAAGACCTTTTCCTAAGGGGTTTTGATATTTTTCTGGGATTACCTGGGTTTTTTCTACAGGGGAGGGGTTTACGAGCGTGAAAGGCTGGTGGCTAGGTTTTGGAAAAAAATGAGGCCATGGGATAACCCTTTCGTATTCTGGACACGGCAAAGGCGTTCGAGGGGGGAAAAAAATAGCTTATAGGCCCATATAAAAAAACAGACCCAGGAGAGGGGACCAGGCAAGACCGGCGGGCGGGATAACTACACTAACTTTCTGGATCCCTGAAAGAGGAGGATAAAAACAAGTGGATACAGGCAAGGGAAGATTTGGGGTTGGGAGGGAAAAATTGGATAAAACTTAAATCAAAAATCGTCTCTTCTTCAAATTTGGTAAAAAAAATCAGGGAATTTACGAACATGCTAAAACAAAAAAAGGCAAATTAATTCTGGGATCAAAGCATAGGGGGGACAAACAAACAGACCCAAACAAATAAATTTAGTGTTTAAGGATTTTTACGAGGGTCTCAAGAGAAGGGGGTTTTTGGTTTTGTATGCTCAAACAAGCTTTCTGGAAAAGCGGGAAAATGCCCTCATTGACGGAGGACGATTAGAGTACCTTAATGCGCCATAAGTTGGGAAAAGGGTTTTTGTCCCGATCAAAAACATTCCAAAAAGTAAAGCTCCGGACCCCGAGGCATTACGGGCTTTTTTACAAACTTTTAGGAAAGATATAGGGGAAATTCTTTCTCAGGGTTTGGGGGAAATTATAGATAAAAAGAAGGTGATCCATCGTCAATATGGCTTATTTAGGGTTTTTACACAAGGGGGGTAATTCCCGGGCTGCCTATTTTTTAAAACCGTTTTTTATTTCATTATTTTTTTTGGAATTTTAAAAAATTTTCCCCAAATTTAAACAACGACCGCAGCATTCTCCCAAATTGTTGGCACAAACAAAATGGATTCGTGAAAAGGTCGGGGGGGCTAATAAGAAGGGTTTTTGCGGTGTAGAAGTTGGAAGGAAAAGAGGGGAACAAGGGAGGGGGGCCCGCCTATTCGCGGGGGATCCCCAAAAGGGGTTTTATAAATAATGGGGCTTGGTTTATCGGTCAGGCTTAAAAAGAAAATCAAGGGGTTTTAGGCTTTTTCCAAGCCTTTTATGACCCAAAGGGTGCAAAGGGGAACATCTTGGTTTTTCCCGTCAACCCTATTGCTTCAAAAAGGGGGAGGCAGGGTGCCCGCTTTCCCCATTTTATTTAAAATTTCCCTAGGCCAGTAATTAAATATCTAGTTTCCCCGACATCTTTTTAGGAAAAAAGGGGGGCAAAAGAAAGGGCAATTTGTTGCTTTTCGGATGACATGATCTTTTCTTGAATTCGCCAAAGACATTTAGGTAAAGTTAAGCATTCTTGAAACAAGGGGGGCCCTTATGGGTTTTAAAAATTAATTTTTCTAAAAATCAAAATACTTCTTCTGGAGCAAATAGCGGGGATGAGGGCTCAAGAAGAAGTCCCGTGGTCCTTCCTCCTTGACTTCTTAGGGGGAAAAAATTGGAAGAAAGGCTCATTCCTATATCAATGAAATATGGGGCCCCTTGATGATAAAGTACTGGAGAATTGAAAAGGTGGGGGGCATTTCCATTCATTTTTGGAGGGCGCAGTCATAAAAAGATAAGCTTTGCCGTCTTTATATCCCAAAAATTTGCCTATTCTTCGAAACATAAAAAGTCAACGTTACAAACGGCCTTTGTGAAGTTTTTATGGGAATTCCAAGAGGCCAGATTTCCTATAAAAAGTAAGCATGTCCAAGTTGACGGGGCTGAACCTACCCAACGTTTGACTATATAATCTGGGGGCGTGGCGTCATGTGAGGGCCTGGGTTTCGGGGAGCAGGGGCTTCTCTAATTTACACCTGGAGCAGCAACTAGCTAGCCCGGGCAATCTAGTTGCGCTACTACATACGGGGGGTTAGAGGACTCCCCCGATTTAAAAGTGTGGTGCTCAGAGACAATACCACTGGAAGCATGTCGGAAGCGTTTACTTTGCCGTGTCCTTTCAAATATGCTCCCCTCTGGGAATTGCCCATTTCCCGGCAGGTGGGGGAAAAAAAAAAATTTTTGAGGGAAAGGAGAAAAAAGAAAAATAAGTCATAGGGGGCCTAAACATGGGAAAGACAATAGATTTTGACGTGGCAAGAATGAATATTAAATACCGGCTCAGGGGGGAACAGGTTTTCCAAATTTTTCAAGTGGGGGCCCTTTTTTTTAAAATTTTAAAGGGCAAAATCGCGGCGCAGAGACCACCCGGGGAAATTTTACAATCTTGTGGGTCAGGGGCCCGCGGGGCCCTTTCTATATTTAAAAAATATTTATAGAGGGTTAAACCAATAAAGAATCCTGCTTCAGGTCATGGGAAAAGGGTTTTAAACCCTAATTTAGCAAAAAATCAGAGAGGTTTTGGGGAAAATTTTGAGCCCCCATTACAAATAAAAACGGAGGGAAATGTTTTTTCGCTTGGGGGCACAAAAACCCCCTTATGCGTTTGATCTCCCCTTCGAAATGCCCCACGAATTATCTCAGGGAAAGTCCAAAGCAAGCTCAAAAAGGCCACTTGTTAAAAACCGGGATTTGGCACTGCCCCAAACTAAAGAAATATTGGGAAAGGAAATTTTTTTGGATTAAAGGGTGTGGGAGGTGGATGTGGGGGGATTATCTGCTATTCCATTTTAAAATTTTGCAAAGGATAATAGCTGGAGAGGGGTCCCGGGTTTAATTAGTCATAAAGGGGTTTTCATACCTATTGTGGTTGCAAAAAATGTATTTTAAGCACGGTTGAAGGGGAAACGTCCCCCACAAGGGAGGAGGCTGTACTTACGATTAGGAGGCTGTTAACTATAGATAGGGATAAGGGGGAAACAAAAAAAGGGCTCTTGACTGGAAGTTTTTTTAAAAAAAAGGGGGATTTATCATTAAAACTTTCTCGATTCAAGGTTGCAGGGTGATGATCACTTTCCCCACTTCTTCTTTCTACCTCAGGGAGAAACGGGTGGGTCATTGGGGAACAGGATGGTGATATACAAGCTAATGGGTCCCTTGGGGGGGTTATGCCAAGGAAAAAATTACGGGGGGGGAAACTCTCCATGGGAAAAGTACATGAATAGTAAGCCTAGAAATGAAAAGAGTGTTTCGAAGTGTTAATTTCCTAAGCTTAGGGCAGGGGGAGGGAGGGCGGGGTTTGGGGTTGTTTGAATGGGATTTGTTAGTTTTTTAACTTGGTTTAAAAAGGAGAAGTCCAATTTTCAATTGAATTTTTTATTTACCTGGCAAAGTTTTGGATAAATGTAATGTAAATATTGTAATGGGTGACTTTTTTTTCTCAATAAAAATTTTGTTCAAAAAAAAAAAAAAGGTGGGGTTTTTCACCAATAAATACAACACAGTAACTAAAAATTTTTTGTTTCAAATTTAATAAAAAAGGGGGCTCTTTAACAAAAATGGGGCCCCACCAAAATAAATACGCATTTAAAAATTATACTAAAAAAAGGGGGTTTTTGCACAAATGAAATTAAAATGCAGTTTCCACAAAAATTTTTGTATTCAAATTTAAGTACAAGGTGGCTCTTTAAACAAAACTGGGCCGCACCAAAGTGAAATACAGCTATTTAAAAGTTATACGGATAATAAAAGGTGGGTTTTGCACCTATGAAATACACCTGCAGTTGCTGACAAATTTCTGTATCGTAATATAAGTACAAGGTGGGTCTTTGAACAAAACTGGGCTGCGCCAAAGTGAAAAAAACCTATTTAAAAGTTATACGGATAATAAAAGGTGGGTTTTGCACCAATGAAATAAAAATGCAGTTACCACAAAATTTCTGTATTCAAATTTAAGTACAAGGTGGCTCTTTGAACAAAACTGGGCCGCACCAAAGTGAAATTCAGCTATTTAAAAGTTATACGGATAATAAAAGGTGGGTTTTGCACAAATGAAATTAAAATGCAGTTACCACAAAATTTCTGTATTCAAATTTAAGTACAAGGTGGCTCTTTAAACAAAACTGGGCCGCACACCAAAGTGAAATTACAGCTATATAAAAGTTATACGGATAATAAAAGGTGGGTTTTGCACTATGAAATTACACATGTAGTTACCTAGCAAATTTCTGTATCAATTTAAGTACAAGTGGGTCTTTGAACAAAACTGGCTGCGCCAAAGTTGAAAATACAGCCTATTTAAAAGTTATATGGATAAGAAAAGGTGGGTTTTGCACCTATGAAATACACTGTAGTTGCTAACAAATTTCTGATCCTAAATAAGTACAAGTGGGTCTTTGAACAAAACTGGGCTGCGCCAAAGTGAAAAACAGCGATTTAAAAGTTATAAAAACGGATAAGAAAAGGGGTTTTTGCACCTATGAAATACACCTGCAGTTGCTGACAAATTTCTGTATCGTAATATAAGTAACAAGGTGGGTCTTTGAACAAAACTGGGCTGCCCAAAGTGAAAAAACCTATTTAAAAGTTATATACGGATAATAAAGGGTGGGTTTTGCACCTATGAAAATACACCTGCAGTTACTAGAAAATTTCTGTATCCTAATATAGGTACAAGGTGGCTCTTTGAACAAACGGGGGCCGCACCCAAAGTGAAATTCAGCTATTTAAAAGTTATACGGATAATAAAAGGTGGGTTTTGCACCTATGAAATACACCTGCAGTTACTAGAAAATTTCTGTATCCTAATATAGGTACAAAGTGGGTCTTTGACCAAAACTAGGCTGCGCCAAAGTGAAAAACAGCTATTTAAAAGTTATACGGATAAGAAAAGGTGGGTTTTGCACCTATGAAATACACCTGCAGTTGCTAAAAAATTTTTTGTATCCTAAAAATAAGTACAAGGTGGCTCTTTGAACAATAGTGGGCTGCGCCAAAGTGAAAATAACCTATTTAAAAGTTATATGGATAAGAAAAGGTGGGTTTTGCACC
This sequence comes from Phyllomedusa bahiana, assembly GCA_025379985.1. Classification (NCBI taxonomy): domain Eukaryota; kingdom Metazoa; phylum Chordata; class Amphibia; order Anura; family Hylidae; genus Phyllomedusa; species Phyllomedusa bahiana. The sequence goes on from JAODAL010018777.1 coordinate 71,919, forward strand.
TATAAAAAATACACCTGCAGTTACTAGGAAATGTCTGAATCCTAATATAAGTACACGGTAGGTCTTTGAACAAAACTGGGCTGCACAAAATAAAAGGTACTATTTCACCTCAGGTGCGAGGTGTGCTGGTCAAAATCTGGTTAAAAAAAAGCCATTTCAATGCAGGCTCAAAGCAGAGTCTTGGCTGCACAATATACTCTCTCCTTTCAAAAGCCTGCCTGCCTGTTTGTCTGTGTCCCCCTCCCCCCCACGGCTGTACAGCGCTAGATGCCTCTTTAAAAGTCTCTGTTTAACTAACAAGAGCTAAATATCTCTAATCTATTTATGTTCTAAGTTCACAGCTAAAAGAAATAGTTGTCTGTATGAATAAAAGAACTGTGTCTCTGACTGAGTTGAGCGTATTGAGAGAGATCTAGCACACCCTCCTGCTCTAGTGAGAGACACTGAAACACTGATGATGAATAGGAAACGCTGTTCTATGCAAAACGAGGTCATGTGATTTTTCCAGCCAATGACAACCATGATGTCGCACACCCAGCTCACACTGCTCTAAGCTCTAAGCTGATTTGCTGGCCGCCAAAATGACAGGAAGCGCCGAAAATGGTGCGAATGTAATAGATTATGCGCAGATTCTCACCTAAAATATTGCGTGATTGGAAATTTTCCGATCAACATAAAAATCGTGCCGATTTAAAAATTGTCGCTGATAATCGCTCATACCTACAACAGACAAGAAAATAATTTATGGTCTGTTCCATGTAAGATCGGCTTGTTCTGTGATGTGTTTTATTGTGTATTGATCTCTGATTGTAATGTATAAAGGACAGTCTCAGAACATTTGCATTGTCAGCTCATGTTTTGTTTCATAGTTGTAAGATTAAAAGGATTTGTTTTTGGGTTTTTATTTAAAGGATAATGGCTCCAATTATCAACCATCTTCTCAGGATATACAAAAATATGTAAGTAACTTGAATCTTCCATCATTTTCCTCGTCCCAGTTAGAAGCCCTAAATTTGAAGATTCGATAGTTTGAGCAAGACCTTGTACTCTTCCCTTTCCGCACGCGTCTTAGCTAATGGATTCCTATCAGAACCATTCATCTAGATAGTTGATTTAATTTTAAACAGTTTGTAAGGGATTAAAGAGGATGTCCACATTTTTTCAAAAAAGAATCACTGGTCAGGACTAGTGTTGAGCGATTTTTATCGACAAAGTTGAAATCGGCAAGGTTTTTATGGTGATTGAAATTTCCAGATCATGCGATAATTAAGGTTAAAATCTGAGCATCATCTATTAAGATCGCGCCATTTTCGGCGCTTCCTGTCATTTTTGGGGGCCAGCAAATCAGATTACAGAATAGAGCAGGGTGGATTTTGTGTGCGACGTCATGACTGGGATGTGTATGGTTGCGATTGGGTGGAAAATACATGGGCCTCTTTTACATAGAACAGCGTTTCCTGTTTCAGCCTCAGTGTCTCTCAGCGTCTCATAGGGATAGGACCTGCGCTCTGCCTGTGGCCAAAACAGCTCAGCGAAATTAGTCTATTTCTGCACAGAGAAACCTCTACTATTAGCTGTGATCCTTCCAATTTAGTTATATTAGAGATTTGAAGATTTTATGTAGTTAGCTAGAGAATTTTAAAGCAGCATCTTTCCACTGTAAATTCCGGCGGGGGGAGCAGGGAGGGGCCTCGCGGGCGAACACAGACAAGCTCTATCTAATAAAGAACACTGGAAAAAATTCACCCAAAACTTTTTTTTGACATTGTAGTGGAATATCTTTTTATTAAAGTTTGCTATTGAAATTTTCCTGGGTATTGGGCCCTGAACTTATATTGGATACAATCATTTCTGTAATGCAGGTCTCTTTGTTTTGGTGCAAAAAACCCCCTTTTATTATGTTTT